>CM031616.1:65446872-65464372 GCA_018398815.1 Conus ventricosus
GTAGGCAGGGTCCCGGGCTTCATCACTGGGCTGGTCACAGCTTGCGTCTTGACGGCTGTGCTCTGTGGTAATTACTGGTTTGTCAGTAGTCCAGACCCCCTTTTTTTTCAAGACGGGATCAATACTGGGCAAGTATTCATAGTTAGCAACACAAACCCTTCCACCTCCTCCTTCCCCCTCCTCCCCCATCTCTCTCTCTCTGAGTAAGTAACCAACAAAAACGGTCCGTCCTATGGACCAAAGCTGAAACGATAAAGATTCACTGTATTGATGTTATACTGCAAAAATAAATTCATGTAACACGGGGGACTATATTTGTACGTAGTATGTATGTACGTACGTACACACGTCCGTTTGTATGCATGTGTGTGTGTGCGTGTGCGTGTGTGTGTGTGTGTGTGTGCGAGTGTGTGTGTGTGCGAGTGTGTGTGTGTGTGTGTGTGAGAGAGAGAGAGAGAGAGAGAGAGAGAGAGAGAGTGAGAGAGAGAGAGAGAGTCAGTAACTGTGCCATTTACCTTGTCTTTAAAGGCTAACTGATGCTGAACAAATGGCGGAGTGGAAGGTTCCGGTCGTCAAGCGAGTGGAGAGTTCCCGCTGACCCGAAGAACCAATCCATTGACCCAACCCATTCAGCCGTGCCCCCAGCCAAAAGCAGGCCACGACGACACACCGAGAGAATATCGACTTGGCTTCCCCCTCAAACTGGGCATTCACTGCATCCACTTCTTGTATGACCGACATACTTCACTCCCGTCTGTCTCTATACTCCATGATGTCATTTTTCCCCTTTATGTCACAACTCATGACGTCATATTCCCAACGACGTCATTCATCATGATGATACACCATGTTTATTCCATAACTTCGTCACATCTGTACAGGGGCCAGGGCGAAGGACACGCTCTCTTTGGCCTTTGAACAAACAGGAGAGAGAGAAGTCGAAAGGTTACCGCTTTCACGCCAACATTGCCGTTTAAATGTTGTAGTTGTTGTTTTCACATCATAATGACCCTCCTTGTCGTTCTTGATAGTGTTGTTATTGTTTTCCTGTGAACTCAGCAACTGCTTTCTTAACGGTATTCACAAAAAAGAGTATGATCTTTTGAAGGCGGAATAGTACATTCCTGAAGAAAGCAGGTACAGTTTCAGTTTTCATTTTGAAATCAGCAAGTCTTATCACCATCGATGCTTTTCATAAATTTACTCGCGCGAGAGAGAGCCACTCCGGTGCAGAGAAACAGAGAGAGAGAGAGAGAGAGATGGGGTGGGAGCGCATTGATGGGAGTTTAGCACCCACTTGAACCAGAGAAGCAGCTCTTTCGAAAGAATACAGGGACGTAATCAACCCCCCCCCCCCCCCTTTCTCTCTCTCTGTCTCTCTCACTCTCGCGAAAGAATGTAGGGACATAATGCCCTCACACACACACACACACACACACACACACACACACACACACACACACACACACACACAATGACACAGGCCTCTGTTGACCTACTGACGTGTCACTGTGGGAACCTATTCTGCTGATGGAGGTGAAGATATGGAACTTCTATCACTTGTCACGTGACACGCACTGCGCACTACGTTCAGATCAAGTTCAAGCATTCTAGGCAAGTACTCTCCCTCCCTCCCTCCCTCCCTCCGAATCCAGGCCCCTCACTCTCAACCCCCGTGTCCAGCCCCGTCCACTCCAACTTCGCTTCCCCTTTCATCCCTGTTAACTGTGTGTGCGCGCTCGCTCGCAGGTATGTGTGTGTGAGTGTGTGTGTGTGTGTGTGTGTGTGTGTGTGTGTGTGTGTGTGTGTGTGTGTGTGTGTGTGTGTGTGAGTTAGTGTACGTGTGTGTGTGTGTGTGTGTGTGTGTGTGTGTGTGTGTGTGTGGTAGTAGTAGTAGTAGTAGTAGTAGTACTTTCATTTTTACGTCTTTTCACAAAATTGTGTGATATTAGACGAGAGAGAGAGAGAGAGAGAGAGAGAGAGAGAGAGAGAGAGAGAGAGAGAGAGGAGAGAGAGAGAGAGAGAGGTATGTGTGTGATGCATAGATGTGTGGAAGTGCACGCAAAATATGGAATATTTACTACTTATAATTATAGCAAATATCTAACAGGACTACATATTAAACAAAAGGTAACTTTGAAAGCAAAATCAATATCAGAAAAAAACATCAGTCACTGTCATGCCTAATAAACATGGTAAGTATGCCTTAAGAGTCACACAATCAAATAAAACGTGGGCTCTCGACACGTTTGCCTTACCACATATGCATTTTGTTCCTGCACTATATTTTGTTCTGAATGCGTCAAGTTTCAGTCTATAAAATACTGAAACAAAGTTTCTGTACTGATACATATCACGAACCTGCAGGTGTTCAATGCCTTCAACCTGATCAAAGCTGAGAACATGGCTATTCCGAGCATTAACCCGCAAATAGGGGATGTTCTGGTTGTTTCTAAAACGTCCCAAGCCACTTGTTTTAAAACTTGATGACACTCTTGTAAAGTCATAGGGACAGAAAGTGACTGTGCACTCATTTCAGTTTTGGCTCCCTTTTTGGCAGATCTGTCAGCAAATTCATTGCCCCAAATTCCACAGTGGGAAGGGACCCAGAAAAAAAGTTAAATCGGTCCCTTTGCACATCAAAATATGAATTAAATAACATATTTCCTTTAAAACAGTTTTCAGAGTTAGAACTGAAAAACCTGATAGATTGTAGTACTGACATTGAGTCGACACATAACAATACTTGCAAGACTGATTGCGGTAAATCAATTAAATATGTCAAAGCCATTAGTATAGCTATCATTTCGACGACTAATATAGATCGATTTTTTCCTATTGAATACGCTTTATCTACTTTAAGTGATGGAATAACTTTAAGTGATGTGTGTGTGTGTATGTGTGTGTGTGTGTGTGTGTGTGTGTGTGTGTGTGTGTGTGTGTGTGTGTGTCTGTGTGTGTGAGTGTGTGTGTGCGCGCGTTGTGTGTGTATGAGTGCGCGCGCGTGTGTATAGTGTGTCCACGTGAGGTGAGGTGTGTGTGTGTGTGTGTGTGTGTGTGTGTGTGTGTGTGTGTGTGTGTGTGTGTGTGTGTGCGTGCATGCGCGCGCGCGCGTGTGTGTGTTTGTATGTGTATGTGTCACGGACAAAAAAAGGAAAACCCGAAGTCGTGGTCAGTCGCCAGCTAGCTCAACTGGGCATAAGTCCAAAGTCAAACATTCTGGTCGCCAGGCAGACGGCTCCATGCGTCGCCTCAGCCAATTAGGTACGGCAAGAGGCTAATTTTAGTCCTACATGGAGACAGCATCATTCCCAGACAGACTAAGCCGCTGGACCGACGGATCAATATGTCTGGCCAGACGGATCTCGGCGCCTGGGTCAGACTCATCCAGCCAATTTGTAGGACCAGTGTCCACAATTAAGTCGGACGTCGCCGGTTAAAGTAGGAGGGGGAAAGGTATTGTGTGGTGGGGGGTGAAATCAAGCTAATTAATTAAATGACCCATTGACCACCACAGACAGCAAGGCAGGTAGATGTGACTGTCATGATTTACATATCCAATGAAATGAGAGGGGAGGCAACCTCAGTATAAGGCGGGAAAATACTGACCAATGGTACTCACCCTTGGACAGATGGGTTTAGGATAAGATAGGAATGCGTGAGTGAGGAGGAAGAGGAACGAAAAAAGAGAGAGAGAGAGAGAGGTTCGGAGAGTAGGCTCTGCTCGAGAGAAAAGGCAGAGAGATGAGAGGAGGAGAGAAGAGAACCAAGTTGAAGCATTAGCACGAGATAGTCTGCAGAGGAAGGACTAAGGAGAGATGTGGAGAGAGAGAGTTGCTAACTGATGAAGAGAAAAAAAAAGAAAAGAGAAAAGGAAAAGAAAAGAAAAGCAACCATGTCCATTTGATAGAGCAGACTAGAAGAGAGAGAGAGGAGAGAGTGCATTGCGTTAATGCAGGAAGAAAGAAAGGAGAACAGATCGATGTCTGATAGTCACTGTTCAATCTGAACCGGGGTTCGACCTCATACCTGGCAGCGTCACTTTGTCAAGCAGAACCACAGGCCAATGCCAGTGCCAGCAGTTTAACCTGACCAGTGCCAGCAGTCCAACCTGACCAGTGCCGGCGGTCCAACTGACCAGTGCCAGCAGTTGCGTTGTGCTTGTGAAAGTGACAGTGAAAAGAAACAAAGGAAAAAAAAGAGAAAGAAAAGACAGTGATTCGTGAATAGTATAAGATCACCTGGCCAGGTAAAGTAGAAATCTGTTTATACCCGGGTTAGTTAATGATGATTTAGATATATGGTTTTGTGAAGTTCAAGGAAAGAGAAAAATTTTTATTTTGTTTGACTCCATATGCATTGATGTTTTTTTCCCATGATGATGTGTAGTAAAGTTATAGACTTACTAGTGGGGTTTTATGTGACAATGCATGATATAGAATGAGATTGTAAGCAAGCTGTGAGTGTGTTTGGGCTGTGCGTAGTCCTTCCTCCACTGACATACCCGAGGTTGACAATTTATTGGAGCCTGCCAGGATATTCGGCCCATTTATTAAAAATTGTTCAACTTTCAGAGAGGAAGCTGGGTGGGATTCAAGTATTGTAATCCTAAGGCAAGTAGTGTCTTCTGTATGTTTCCCAAGATAGTTAAATACTAGGCTTGGGGGATTGCTTCAAGATAGTTAACACTGGGCTTGGCATTTCAGCCCCCGAGACTTATTTCGCACAGATTGCCTATAATTCGCTCTCATAGTTGGGTCAGGCGCTAGGCGTCTTATAAAAACTAATTACGTTGTCCAGTAATATTATCATTCATAGGATTGTGCTATTACGTCCACTCGTGTCGGTAACCACCAGTTGGCTGTCGTAGTAGTAGAATCTTGTTAAAAAAAAAAGATAATGGCGGAAGAAAAGAAACCCCTATTGAACAACTTGTGAGCGTCGCTCGTGATTTAGGCTACTCGGGAAGAGTTGCGAGCATTCGTTGAACCAAAAAAGACGGAAAGAGATGAGCGAGCGGAAAAGACGCCGTGTTGCGGTAGAAATAGCATTAGCAGAGCAGGAAAGGACTAAGCTAGCGAAACGCAGGAAACAGAAAGATTAAGGATTCAGGAAACGCAGGAAACAGAAAGATTAAGGATTCAATTTAGAGTTAGAGAGAGTGAAAATACAAAGGGAGACCACCGATGATGGTAGCTCAGTTTCCAGTGACCCTGTGCGCAGTTATGCCCGACCAAAGTTGCCAAAATTCTCTGAAGGAACAGATTCGATTGATGCATACATCAGTCGTTTTAAAACGTTTGCTACCAGTCAGGGTTGGCCTTCAGAGAGTGGGCAGTCATTTTGTCAGCGCTATTGACGGGTAAGGCATAACAGATTTTCACTGCGTTACTTCAGACCAAAAATCTGATTTTGGTGCTGTGAAGGAGTCGTTGATGAAGGGATTTGACCTCACAGAGGAAGGGTTCAGAAAGAAATTTCGATCAGCTAGATTACAAGCAGGTGAAACGTACACTCAGTTTGGTGCACGTTAGATCACTATTTTGAGAAGTGGTTGGAGTTGAGTGGTACGAGAAAGGAGTTCGCTGATTGAAAGAGCTGGTTATGAAGGAACAGATTTTGTCAGGTTGCAGTCCAGAGTTAACCATACATTTGAAAGAGAGACAGCCAGGGACAGCAGGGGAGTTGCTGAAGTTAGCAGAGGTGTATAGAGAGGCACGTTTGAGCACTAAGGTGCAGGAGAAACAGGTGCCAGGCACAAGTGAGAAGAGTGCAGGAAGACTAGGGAGTTTTCTGCACAGTTGCAAACCCAGTGGTGTGGCAGAAAGGAGGACAAAGGGACAATAGGTGTTTCATTTGTCACAAGAAGGGACATGTGGCGAGGGATTGTCGCATGAGGTTCCAGAAGGCAGCAGCCTTGCAAGAGGTTGATAAGGGTCGCCAGGGGAAACGACTGCAGTGGAACCAAAAGGGACCCAATCTGAAGAGGGTGGAGTGCGACCTATGGCTAGCACTGGACAGCAGTCAGTGTCAGGGATGGAGGGCACTAGGCTGAGTGGTTCGTTACCAGTGGAAAAAGGGTGGATTGGCCAGCAGAGGGTGAAAGTGTTACGAGACACTGGTTGTTCATGCGGTGTAGTAAGAACAACGCTGGTCGATGAAGGGGATTTGACAGGGCAAATCCAGACCTGTACTCTAATCGATGGCACTGTGAGGGAGTTCCAGTTGCAAGATAGAAGTACGTACCCTTACTTCTCAGGCGAGTTGTGTGCGCTGGTGATGGAGAAACCCCTTCATGATTTGATCATTGGAAATATTCCAGGTGCAAGGATCCAGGGGATCCTGAGTTGTTGACTGCTACAGGGGCAGCAGTTCAAACACGTAGCAAGAAGGAGGAAAAGGTTGATAAACCGTTAGTCGTTCCAGCAAGGAAGTCAGGCATAGATGTGTCGCCTGATGAGTTTAGGGCAGCGCAGGAACAAGACCCTTCGCTCGTGAAGTCTTGGGAGTTAGCAAGAGGTGGAGAGAAACAAGGTGGTTAGAGGAGGTGAGACAGAATTTCTGGTGAAAGGGGGTTGTTGTACCCAGTGTTCACCAAGGGGAAGACAGGTAAGGCGACAACTCAGTTAGAGGTACCAGCCTGTTATCGTGACACTGTATGTCAGTGGGTCACGAGTCGTCATGGTGGGTCATCTCGGCACCAGCAAAACAGCTGACGAATCTTTGATGATTTTCATTGGCCAGGGGCAATGGCAGACATAAAGCGGTTCTGCATGTCATGTGATGTGTGTCAAGGTCAGCCACAAGAGGGGTGAAGAGGAAGGCATCTCTTAAACATCCCCTTTAATTGACACACCATTCAGGAGGGTGGCTATTGATCTGATTGGCCAATCTCGCCCTGTTCCAAAGGTGGGCACAGGTATGTGTTGACGCTCGTGGACTACGCGACCAGATACCAGAAGCAGTCGCATTGAAAGGGTAGATACGCAACGGGTCGCTGAAGGGCTAGTGGACATCTTTATCTCGCGTTGGTGTGCGTCACAAATTTCAGTGACAGGGGGTCACAGTTCACCTCAGGGTGATGAGGGAGGTCAACAGGCTGTAGGGATCACACTGCTTCTCACTACCCATACCACCCACAATGCAATGGCTTGGTGGAAAGATTCAATGGTGTGCTGAAGGGCATCTTAAAGAAGCTCTGTGAGGAAAGGCCAGCAGATTGGGGCTGTTACATTCCAGCGGCACTGTTCGCCTACAGGGAAGCCCTCAGGAGAGCACAGGTTTTTCACCCTTTGAGCTGCTGTATGGGCGGACAGTCAGGGACCCGTGTGTATTCTCAAAGAGCTGTGGTCGGAGAAACAGGAGTCAGAAAGGTCAAAACACTTATCAGTATGTGGTGGACTTACGCAATAGGCTAGAGGAGACATGTAAGGTTGCAAGGGAGAGTTTGCAGGAGGCTAGGGTCGTCAGAAGAAGCAATATGACAGGAAGGTGAGGAAGCAATTCCTCAAGGTGGGAGATCAAGTCCTGTTACTGCTTCCCACGGATCACAACAAGCTGCTGATGCATTGGAAAGGACCATTCACCATCATTGAAAAGGTAGATCAGGACTACCGAATTGATGTGAATGGGAAATCAAAACTTTTCCATGCGAATTTGCTCGTAAATATATTCAGCGTGAGACTCAGCACATAGGCGCAGCAGCAATCATTGATGGAGGAGAAAGGGAGACCAGCAGAAGAAGGGGAGATTTTGTTGCCGAGTTTCCAGGAGAAGAGTCATACAGGGATGTGTCACTGTATGAAGGGCTAGACAGTAGGAGTGTTTGGCCGTCATGTGGGCCGTGCAGAAAATTTCACAAATACTTGTTGGGAAAGAGTTCGTGATAGAGACAGATCACAACTACTCAAATTCCTGCAGGAGGCGCAGCTGAAAAACTGCAGGGTGCTGCGCTGGGCAATGGCACTGCAGCCTACAGGTATCGAGTCCAGTACATTCCAGGTCGACAGAATGTAGGAGTGACTATTTAAGCGTGTAGTCTAGCAAGCTGCAACTCGGAGGAAGTCAGTCATATCCGGGGTGCATAGCTAGTTTGTAATAATATGTGTTGATTACAGTTATGTTGATTGGATATGGGTTCATTCCATTTTTGGGTATGGTTCTATTTTCTTTGTGAGACTTGTTTATGTAATGTAGTTATGTTTGGAGCATACAGTCGCTTGTGTAGTAATGCACTGTTTGCGATGGGTGAGGATGGAGATTGCTCAGTGAGGTGTCATGGATCGTGATCATATTAAATTGTGCTTTTCATAGTAGTTGTGAAGAGAAGATGTGGCAAATCCGCAGGTAGGGGATTGCATAGGTGCGCACAGAGGTTATCAGGAAATGAATTGAAATAAGGCAGAAGCGCACGTCAAATGATAACTCTTTGGGGTGATATTCACTAGTGATATATTTTATAATTTGTAAACCGTTTGTTGTAAAGTATTTTGCAAAACTTTGCACGTGTAGCTGTGTTGTCAGCAAATTCGGTTATCGTTTTTTTGTACAGTTGTTTTGAGACAATGCTGAGCATAGTCTTTTGCAAGGGGGAAATTGTCACGGACAAAAAAGGAAAACCCGAAGTCGTGGTCAGTCGCCAGCCAGCTCAACTGGGCATAAGTCCAAAGTCAAACATTCTGGTCGCCAGGCAGACGGCTCCATGCGTCGCCTCAGCCAATTAGGTACGGCAAGAGGCTAATTTTAGTCCTACATGGAGACAGCATCATTCCCAGACAGACTAAGTCGCTGGACGACGGATCAATATGTCTGGCCAGACGGATCTCGGCGCCTGGGTCAGACTCATCCAGCCAATTTGTAGGACCAGTGTCCACAATTAAGTCGGACGTCGCCGGTTTAAAGTAGGAGGGGGAAAGGTATTGTGTGGTGGGGGGTGAAATCAAGCTAATTAATTAAATGACCCATTGACCACCACAGAGAGCAAGGCAGGTAGATGTGACTGTCATGATTTACATATCCAATGAAATGAGAGGGGAGGCAACCTCAGTATAAGGCGGGAAAATACTGACCAATGGTACTCACCCTTGGACAGATGGGTTTAGGATAAGATAGGAATGCGTGAGTGAGGAGGAAGAGGAACGAAAAGAGAGAGAGAGAGAGAGAGAGGTTCGGAGAGTAGGCTCTGCTCGAGAGAAAAGGCAGAGAGATGAGAGGAGGAGAGAAGAGAACCAAGTTGAAGCATTAGCACGAGATAGAGTCTGCAGAGGAAGGACTAAGGAGAGATGTGGAGAGAGAGAGTTGCTAACTGATGAAGAGAAAAAAAAGAAAGAGAAAAGGAAAAGAAAAGAAAGCAACCATGTCCATTTGATAGAGCAGACTAGAAGAGAGAGAGAGAGAGGAGAGAGAGAGAGAGAGCGCAATGCGTTAATGCAGGAAGAAAGAAAGGAGAACAGATCGATGTCTGATAGCCACTGTTCAATCTGAACCGGGGTTCGACCTCATACCTGGCAGCGTCACTTCGTCAAGCAGAACCACAGGCCAACGCCAGTGCCAGCAGTTTAACCTGACCAGTGCCAGCAGTCCAACCTGACCAGTGCCGGCGGTCCAACCTGACCAGTGCCAGCAGTTGCGTTGTGCTTGTGAAAGTGACAGTGAAAAGAAACAAAGGAAAAAAAAGAGAAAGAAAAGACAGTGATTCGTGAATAGTATAAGATCACCTGGCCAGGTAAAGTAGAAATCTGTTTATACCCGGGTTAGTTAATGATGATTTAGATAAATGGTTTTGTGAAGTTCAAGGAAAGAGAGAATGTTTTATTTTGTTTGACTCCATGCATTGATGTTTTCTTCCATGATGATGTGTAGTAAAGTTATAGACTTTACTAGTGGTTTGATGTGACAAATGCATGATATATGAATGAGATTGTAAGCAAGCTGTGAGTGTGTTTGGGCTGTGCGCTAGTCCTTCCTCCACTGACATACCCGAGGTTGACAGTATGAATGTATGTATGTTTGTGTGCACGCTGCGTGCTTGTCCATGTTAATTCTACTGAAGCTGAGGCAAGAAGAAATTAGTTCGTTGTCACTGGCGATTCTTAGTGACACAATGCACAGCTGCTTTCTTGCCGGAACAGCTGCAGTAGGAAGAATGGGCTTCGACTCAGTTATATCCAAAAACATCTAAGTCTGTAACAACCACAGAAATCAACGGGAAAAAAAACCCTTCATCATTCGTAGGACGCCTGATTTTGAATCAGCATTATGCTGATGTTTCGCGTTTTAATTATTAGCTATAATCAACGGCAATTGGCGCCGTTGGCGTGCACCGTCTTCCAGACCCGTTTACCCTAAAACTGCTATTGGTGTACTTTCCTATGAAGAATGTGTACATCACAGCTCACCTTTGTTACAGCTAACCTTTGTTAAAGTGGCGTGGGGGGTGAGGGGAGAATTCGTTATCACCTGCCACCACTTCGTCTCTAAAATTTGTTTTGACTTTTTTCCCCCAGCTCGTTGTATCTGTCGTATTTTCGGCAAACATGTGTACAAAATACGGCGAAATCGTACGGTAAACAGGTTTGGTCTTCAGAGTCATTCTCTCATTCTACCTCAAGTGGTTTTCTGTTCATTCTTTGTTGAGTTCCCTCTTTCTCTTAGCCCAGCCTACTGTGCTCACCATATCAGGGCGACCATCACGTCAATAAGGAGGAGATTAAGAGTTTTATCACCGAAACACACACACACACACACACACACACACACACACACGTGTCATAGCGGCTTAACCATTGAAATTCTAACAGCAGCAAGGATTTGGCCGTGCTGAGTGCACGAATCACTCAGCTTAATTTTCATCCCACCAGGCTTTTCTCAAATTAATTGAAAACAAAACAGAGAGAGAGAGAGAGAGAGAGAGAGAGAGAGAGAGAGAGAGAGAGAGAGAGAGAGAGAGAGTGTGTGTGTGTGTAGGTGTTCATTCATTGGTTGCTTGGCGGATTCATCAACTTAGAGCTTCGCCGCATTGATCCTGATCGCAATTTTCTCTCTGAGGACGTGACCAAAACTCTCATTTCTGTTTTCGTACCGGACTGCTGTAACTCCAGCCTTGGCAGCCGTCCACGGAATCTTCTCCTCGACTTCAGAAAGTGCAAACAAAGCTGACTAAACACAGCTGACTTCAGAAAGTGCAAACAAAGCTGACTTCAAAATGTTCAAAACAAGGCTGACTTCAGAAAGTGGAAAACAAAGCTGACTTCAGAAAGTGGAAAACAAAGCTGACTTCAGAAAGTGCAAAACAAAGCTGACTTTAGAAAGTGCAAAACAAATCTGACTTTAGAAAGTGCAAAACAGAGCTGACTTCAGAAAGTGGAAAACAGTGCTGACTTCAGAAAGTGGAAAACAGAGCTGACTTCAGAAAGTGGAAAACATCTGACTTCAGCAAGTTCAAAACAAAACTGACTTCAGAAAGTGGAAAACAGTGCGTGTTCGACTAACCCTCCGGTGCTGTCTATCCTCTCACGTCACTGTCGTACTCCTCTTCCTTCACCGGCTTTTCCATCCAAAAATGATGTGTAACTAAAACTCTCTCCGCAGTGCTTCAAATCCTGCGAGGGTTCCGCTCCTCTCTCTCTTGCTGATCTCCATCTCTACTCTCCATCAAAACATCTGTGCCCCTCGTCTGATGCTCATCTCCTCCGGATCCCTCCCTTCGGCACCCACACCGCTGGTCAACGTTCATTTTCTTAACGAGCCCCACCCTCGTTCAAGGACGACCCCTCTCATTTTGCTGTCCCATTCCCTGTCATCTTTCAGATCCTCTGTGAACACCACTTCCTTCATATTCTGACTGATGTCCCTTCATCTCTCCTTACTAGCTGCCGCCTCCGCTGTTCTGTGTGTGTGTGTGTGTGTGTGTGTGTGTGTGTGTGTGTGTGTGTGTGTGTGTGTGTGTGCGCGCGCGTGCGTGCGTACGTGTGTTTGTGTGTGGTGTGTGTGTGTGTGTGTGTGTGTGTGAGAGTAGTGTGGTGTGGTGTGGTGTGGTGTGGTGTGGTGTGGTGTTGTGGTGTGGTGTGGTGTGGTGTGTGTGTGTGTGTGTGTGTGTGTGTGTGTGTGTGTGTGTGTGTGTGTGTGTGTGTTGTGTGTGTGTGTGCGTGCGCGCGCGCGCGTGCGTGCGTGCGTGTGTGTGTGTGAGTGAGTGAGTGAGAGAGATGGGATGCGTAGTGGGGGTGCAAGTTTGCATGATTGGGTAAAATGCGTTTTGATGCCTGAGCCGTTTAGTTTTTTTCCCCTTATACTCTTTACCTGTGCTCTTTGTAGTTGTAAGCGCTTAGGGCTTATCTAAGATTGAGCGCTATAAATGTCCATCGTTACCATAGTCATTATTATTAGCAGCAGCATGATGATGCTGATGATGCTGATGAAGATGATGATGATGATCATCATCATCATCATTATTACTATCATCATCACCCTCATTAATAATAAAAGGAAATCTTAACAGGCACACAAACAGCTGTTGTCCACACAGGACAACGTGCACATTCTCATCACGCAGTCGACAGACTTCAGCAGAAAAAAACACTGCCCGATGTAAACTGCATCGATTGACAAAGACTGAGAGGCAGAAAAACAGTAGACGACGGTAGAGAAAGGTAAAAAGAACACACACACAGAGAGGAGAGAGAGAGAGAGAGAGAGAGAGAGAGAAAAGAGAACATTTCTAGCAGATGTATTTCAGAGACAGGATATATCTTTAGACCCTCTCCCCCCATCCCCCCTCCAGCACCCCCTACGAGAATCTATTCAAACATGGCTCTTGTAGGATTGCCGGAAGATTAAACACAAGCATCAACAGCATTGTCACCATCAGACCTCTCATACAACCATTAGAAGATGCAAATACACCCATACATGTTGCACGATTGATTCACATTCCTGCCTGTATGCTGACCTCTCTCCTCTAAATCCTCTAAATGGTCCGGATTATCATCGAACTTTGGCATATTGATCAAGGGACTGACGTGTGGTGCAAAGTTCACTTGAGGTTTTGCCTCCACGTCCCGTTCTTTCTCCAATTTTAATTTTTCTAACTCAAACTGCCTTATCTTCTCTCTTTCTCTTTCCTCTCTTTCCCGTTCTCTTTCTCTCTCCTCTCTTTCCCCGTTCTCTCTCCTCCTTTTCCCGTTCTCTCTCCTCCTTTTCCCGTTCTCTTTCTCTCTCCTCTTTTTCCTCGCTCCCTTTCTCTCTCCTCTTTTTCCCGTTCTCTTTCTCTCTCCTCTTTTTCCCGTTCTCTTTCTCTCTCCTCTTTTTCCCGTTCTCTTTCTCTCTCCTCCTTTTCCTGTTCTCTTTCTCTCTCCTCCTTTTCCCGTTCTCTTTCTCTCTCCTCCTTTTCTCGTTCCCTTTCTCTCTCCTCTTTTTCCCGTTCCCTTTCTCTCTCCTCTTTTTCCCGTTCCCTTTCTCTCTCTTCTTTTTCCGTTCTCTTTCTCTCTCCTCTTTTTCCCGTTCTCTTTCTCTCTCCTCTTTTTCACCTTTTTTCTTTTCTCTCTGTTCTTTCCCGCTCCCTTTGTATTTTCTGAGCCTCGATTACACGGGGCCAGTTCTCATCTACATATGCCTTCAGTTCCGGACCCTTTAGTCCTAAAGCTTTTCCTTCTTCTATGAGGTCCATCTTTTCAGTGGACCTATTGTCTCAGCACCCTCTTCAGTCGACATTCTGAAGCTATCTAACCCTCGATCAGCTAGTTAATACAACCACAGTAACAAGCGAGATATCCACACGATCACTTGTAAATAAGCGATCGAATAGCTGTGCTACACACAATCAACCTCAACAGCAACCAAATCAAGCAAGTTCAAATACAAGGCCCAGTCATGAAAAAAAAAGATCAAAACAATCAACACATGACTAACGTCTTTCTAGGTAAGAAAAAAAATCTAAGTTTCCACAATTACGACAAATTTCAAATACCTTGCAATTGAACAAAACCCAGAATCAAAATCACTTATGGCTCATTTATGTTCATCCCGGACGACAGTCCCCAATTTGTGACGGGTCTCTGACGCTCCCCCTCATTATTAAAATATGATTTTCATATTCAGGGATGCAGGGGTTATAGACAGAAGTATTTACGCTTTCACAACCAAAATGCGCTCTCGCATAGGCACACGCACTCTGTCACTCACATCGGGCCCGCACAAAGGTGACGGGAAACCAATAACATTTCATAGAAAATAATCAACTTTTACTCAACTTGACTCCGAGCCCCCACCCGTCACTACACAACACAACTATCTGTATCATACAACAATGTAAACAGCATACAGACAATTTCATAAATCGCATCCCCTGTTCTTCAGTTATTCTTACTTAGCCAGGAAAGACAATATTCCACTATTCTGTTTGCACACTTATAACCTTAAGAGCAAATAAACGTCCATAACTTGCCAGCATTTCTTGGTTGACCGTCAGTTTTTCTCATCCCACTGTGCGACCACGAGCTGAAGCTGCCACAACGTTGTGTCCTCCCGATTGGCCAAATCCCAGTTGGGGGACACTGGCAACGTAGCTTGAGTCGCACCCTCACACTGAGTCTCCCGGACTCCACCACACTTCGCCCTCTCCACAGAAAAGGCTCCTGTCAGCCTCTCCCACAGGTCTTCTCTGGCTGCAAACACCCCACCGTTGTCTGGCAGCTCCATGTCTAGGCTCCAACAGGCTGACACGTCTTGCTGTCGACCGTCCCCTCACGGGAGACAATTCTTCTCGTCGTCGGCTCCGAGGCTACAGCAACCTCCACTGTCTTATGTCCCCACCCAGGAGACAACGAGGCGACAGCAAACCTCTGCTTCACGCTGTATTTTCTTGAGCCCTCAGCAAGACGGGCGAGTTCACTTTCCCTTAAGTGAGTCACCTCTCCCTGGTTTTCCAAGCAGCTTATATTCATTCTCAAACAAGAGAGAACCCGAGTTTAACTGGCCCAACCAATGGAATCACGGGTACACACACATCACACGATTTGTACCAATAAATTCCCAAGTTATTTTTATTCCACCAATGGAATCACAAGTCACCTACACATGCACACACACACACCACAGCTGCTAGCGCCAACAAAGACTTGGGCACCCAGTGGTTAATGCATAACCTCCTATTCAAACTCATGTTCGATTCCCCGAAGCTACCCATTGTACTAACAGCCTGGACTTCTCTACCAGCCATGACTGATGCTTCAAGTATTTACTACCTCTATAGACAACAAGGCGCAAACCACTCAATTGGCCGCAGCCTTCCATTCATTCCTCAGAACAGGGACGACTGAATGGTCGCTGTACTCTGCCTGCAGGCTGACGGTCACCTACCCGTGACGGTCACCTGACACGATCGCCTTCCCTTCAGGCCCACTGGAGAGCCCAGTGAATAGCCAGTGCTCAAAGTGGACACTCTTCTCTACCCAGGACCGGCAGGTCAGCATGTTCTTGTTACTATCCCTCGGACATGCGAAACACTTCCCCGTAACTCTCCCTCCTTTAGTATGCGACTTGGGGTATTCCCCTCTGGTGATGCCTGAATTCGCACACTTGAAGAACCCAAGGACTTGCTCTCAACAACAGCAAAACTACCCTTAATTTGCCTAAATGCTCGAGAACATTCGGCCGACTCATGACACAACACACACACCAAACCCCTAAGCGAGCAAAGAGGTATGACGTCATTCTCCGAAGGACTGATTACCGTTACGGAAGTGATAGAAGCTGTCGATGAGTCTGACCACTCTTGTCGGTCTGAGTGGCCCAGAGAGTGCGTGTCTGCGCGCGTCCGTACGCACGTCTGTATGTGCGTGCGTGCGTGCGTGCGTGCGCGCGCGCGTGTGTGAACGAGGACAGGCCTGCAATGGCATGCACATATGACATAGGCTACACACTCCCGGCACTGGGTAAATCACACTCTGATCATTCACTCATTCCTGTATAATCAGCTACACACTAACGTGTGCTGGTACTAAAACGTTCATTGCTTGGGTCGCTGACTGACCCACCCATTTTTCTTTTTCTTTTCTTTCATTCTTTTAAATTCTTCACTCATTCATTCACGCACATACAAGGCAGCTACGTTCTCACACGCACAAGCCACAATCTGTTCATTCATTAACAAGTTCATTGTTTTAATCAGTTTACTTTTCTGCCCATTCGTTAATTCACTACAATAAATGGGATGGGAAGAAGAAGAGAGGTGGGAACGGGAAAATGGATAACTGCTGCACCCGAGAGAACGTATATTTTCCAAAGCTTAAATCCATCCTTCCCAAACATAACAAATCGTTGTCTTTCTATGGAAACCAATTTTTAGGAGGATCTTTCCAGTGGCATTGCGCATGTGATCATCAAAACTTTTAGTAAAATAAAATAATCTGACGCGCCATTTTTCTTTTCAATCAGATACATGCTGAGTTCTTACTAATAAGAACGCGGTTTACAATCTTGTTAGTAAGAATTTACAATGTGCCCGATTAAAAATGGACATTTAACATACTTAAGTTACAGGGAACATCTATATTCAGAGAATGTGTGTGTGTGTGTGTGTGTTGTGTGTGTGTGTGTGTGTGTGTGTGTGTGTGTGTGTGTGTATGTGTGTGTGTGTGTGTGTGTGTGTGTGTGTGTGTGTGTGTGTGTGTGTGTGTGTGTGTTGTTCCTCAATTTAACGTCTTCTCACTAAAAGATGTGTTTAATGGTGTGTGTGGTATGCGAATGTGTGCTTATGAAAAGAATGGTGGAGGGATAGGGGGAAAGCGTGTAGAACTTTGAATACTACTACGTATTCAAACAAAAAAAAACAAAAAAAACAACAACCCTAGATAAAACCAATTAAAGTAAAATGCCAACTGGACTCTGTAAGAAACTTGTGTGTGTGTGTGTGTGTGTGTGTGTGTGTGTGTGTGTGTGTGTGTGTGTGTGTGTGTGTGTGTGGTGTGTGTGTGTGTGTGTGGTGTGTGTGTGTGTGTGCGCGCGCGCGCGCGCGCGCGCGCGCGTGTGCGTGCGTGCGTGCGTGCGTGTGTGTGTGTGTGTGTGTGTGTGTGTGTGTGCGTACATAAAGCAGAGACGGAAAACCCAGATAAACTGCAAACAAACCAGTGTCCGATCCAGCTTATATCCGCTTAGAGCCCACTTCCGCTTCTATATAGAGACGATGGATACGGCCTTGAAGGGCTAGACCTCACGAAGGAAATGTTTTCTTACCACTGCATCGCCATTTTTTCCCAGGCAGCTATTAATAGCAACGTTCTCCGATTCGCAAATGCTGTGGAAATCATACTGTCCACCACGAAGAACAATCGGGGGAAAAAATTGTATGCAGCATATACCATCATATTGTTGCATCGTTGAGGTAGAAAAGACTAGGTCAGCGCGAATGTACCAACCGTTCCTGAAAGATTCATTACACGCTTAGTTTAGAAAGAAGATTGTGTGAAAAAAATCAATGAAGAACACGCCACAAAAAGGCATAACG
>CM031616.1:65469372-65476872 GCA_018398815.1 Conus ventricosus
GCCAGTAGAAGTATGTCTTGCCTTGACAGCCGGTAGAAGTATGTCTTGCCTTGACAGCCAGTGGAAGTATGTCTTGCCTTGAGAGCCAGTAGAAGTATGTCTTGCCTTGAGACAATTAGAAGTATATTTTGCCTTGAGTGCTAGTAGAAGTAATTCTAACCTGGAAAAGAGCCAGTAGATGTGTACTTGCCCTGAGAACCAGTATAAATATATCTTGCCCAAAGAACGAGTTGAAGTATATCTTGCCTTAAGGAGAGCCAGAAGAAGTATATCTTGCCTTGAGGAGAACCAGTAGAAGTATATCTTTCCTTGAGGACAGCCAGAAGAAGTACATCTTGCCTTGAGGACAGCCAGTAGAAGTACTTCTTTCCTTGAGGAGAGCCAGTAGAAGTATATCTTTCCTTGAGGACAGCAAGAAGAAGTATATCTTGCCTTGAGGAGAGCCAGTAGAAGTATATCTTGCCCTGAGGAGAGCCAGTAGATGCATATCTTTCCTTGAGGACAGCCAGTAGAAGTATATCTTTCCTTGAGGACAGCCAGAAGAAGTGTTTCTTCATTGCTTTAAGGAGAGCCAGTAGAAGTATATCTTGCCTCGAACAGAGCCAGTAAAGACCTTACCTTGAGGAAAGCCAGCAGAAGTATATCTTGCCTTGAAGATGTTATTTTATCATTAATGTCAAAAGCAAGTGTGCAATGTTTGCTTCCATCTTTGTCCAGCTTGAAATGTTCTGTTTTCTTCATTCAGGTGTTTCTTGCAGCTTGGGAAAAAAAAGGTTCTTTACTACACAGCAGCTTGCCTGGTTTGGAGCAACCTTGTTCTTCAAAGATGGTTTCCTGTTCCATTATTTTCATTCCTTTTGAGACGTGGTTATCCGGGAGATGCAGCTCCCAGTAGGGTCTGACTGTGCCTGGCTCCTCCAAAGATGGTTTCACGTGGTGCTCTTAGGGTGGCTGCCCACGTGGCAGGGTAATCAAAAACGGTCATACACGTAATGTTCTCATCCCTACCTGATGCATTTGTACCATAGTGTTCAAGTGCTTCGGCTGTTCGGATGATCCCTGGAGTCTTTTAGCCAGGGTAGGACGACGACGACAACAACAACAACAACAAACTCTTTGACCACTTTGTGTCTTTTCTCCGGCCCAGCTCCTTTTATTGTTGTGCTCTAAACATCTGTAATATTGACAAAGAGGCCCCAGTTGGTATTTGGGTAATTCCGTCTTGGAAGCGCCTTGCATTCTTCAGTGAGCTGAGCGATGTCGTTGGAGAGGTTGGTTTGTTCGTTCGTCATTTCCGCCCTAGTTAAGGTCTGTCCTTGTAGCTTTTCCCTGGGTTTTATCTGTTGTGAAAGTAAAATCTGCTGGCGACGCTGTCAGCCAATGGCGAGAATAAAAAAGGCTGGGGGGGGGGGGGGGGGGGTCTTCTTTGTGGTCTGTTAGCAGCTGCAGTTTCTGCACTTTGTCACAACAAGGCTGGCTGTCTGGTCTATATCGGGTTATCAGACAGATTCGTTGTCTGCATGCTTGGGTCTTGGCGGCGCAAAGCAACCTTGCAGGCTGAGAAAAGGCAGGGGAAAGGGGACCAGAATGGGGGCTGGGGGCTGGGGGGGGGGGGGGGGTGTGTGGAAGGAAGGAGGGAGGGGGTGTAGATACGAGAAGAGAAAACAAGCTCTTCCAACACTGACACCCACTGTCGTCTGACACCCGCCTCGCAAGTAAAGCAAGGAACACTCACTCCGTGAGTGACTCACTCTCCCCTGTTACTCCCTCCTCAGATGTTGGGAGTCAGATTGGCATGACCTCGGCCGGAGAATGACCGGTGACGGGTCTATCAAAACATAGATCTTCCTTGTCAGAGCGACGAGGCACTACAACCTCAAGAGCTTGCAAGCGCTCCAGACTGGCATACCCCCGGGGTTGTGCCTTGATGTCAGCGTTATTTTCGACACGATACTCTCTCGGATCACAGCATTTCTCATATATTATGGGTTATGCCACACTCTGAGGAATACAGCGGGAACGGATGAGACGTGTGGCAGAAATGGGGAAGAGGTGAGGGCGAGGAAGGGAGAATGGATAAACTGAAAGCATATTCATACTATGCCATTCACGATAAAAGACAAGTGTAGATGATGTGCAGATACAAACATCACTCTTATATGAGCAGTATTCAAAAGAACATAATTAAATTGTGCATATTTCCTCACATCACTGTTATTTCACCTTCCACTCTCAGAGAGAGAGAGAGAGAGAGAGAGAGAGAGAGAGAGAGAGAGAGAGAGAGAGAGAGAGAGAGAGAGAGAGGAGAGATACACACACGCGCGCGTGCGCGCAAAACTGGGACAGGGCAGAGAGAGAGAGAGAGAGAGAGAGAGAAGAGAGAGAGAGAGAGAGAGAGAGAGAGAGAGAGAGAGAGAGAGAGAGTCATTATTGCCTACCACACCGATTTATTTCAGACTTTTGTAAAAAAATAAAAATAAAATAAATAAATAAATTTTAAAAATCTCGTTTTGAACGGAGAGAAATGAGACGCTCTTTGCTTTTGAAACAATCACAAACTGAGAAAGGACGGCCGCTATCCATCGCACATTGCCAGTGCATACTGCTCAACCTCCGCTAGCCTGCATTCACAGGCCATTTGCCACGTTTCTTGGAGGTGTGTGGAGGAATAGGGGTGAATGTGGTGGCGAGGGGAAGGGGGGGGGGGGTGTCAGAGAAGGGGGAATAGAAAAAGAGAAAGAAAGATGGGGGTAAATGATTCGTGGACTGCCCAGGTAGAGCACTTCGCTCGTGTTAGCCTTCCAACGATGTGTTGTTGCTTAACTGTGTCAGCAGAAAGCCCTACGAACTATCATTTACCGATTATGCCCCCCCCCCCCCCTTCTGAGTAATCTAAAGTGATAACATAACGGAAATATCACAGATTATTCAGACAATGGTGTTTATTGTCACTGAACGACCGCAAAAGAAATTGAAAATACACAAGCAAACATGAAAAACGGAACACAACAACAATCGCCGCCATCTTATTTTCCTTTTCGAATAACCTCACTGACCGCAACAGAACGCTTCAATCGCTCACGGCCAACTTGGTGTTGACCAGACGGAGCGACAACGTTGCTAAGAGAAAAAAAAAAAAAAAAAAAAAAGAAAAAAAAAAAAAAAAAAGAAAAAAGAAAAAAAAAAACCCGCTCTGCCCGCAAAACCGAGGGCTGGAAAGTGCGAGTTGTCACACCAAGCTTGTCCACTATTCTGATTGGCCGAGATAGCCGGATGCCCTGCACTTCCATTTCCTGTCGGGGGTGATCGTTCACACAGTCCCGGCGAGTTATGGTCCAAGTAGCGGCGATAAGTGCTTCCTTTTTTAGCCTCGGCTGCTCCAAACCGGTTCAGCCGAGCTATTTTTATCATTTGCGCGCGCCCGTGTGTGTGTGTGTGTGTGTGTGTGTGTGTGTGTGTGTGTGTGCACGCGCGCGCGCGCGTGTGTGTGTGTGTGTGTGTGTGTGGGTGTTTTGTGTGTGTGTGAGAGTGCCGTGTGTGTGTGTGGTTTGTTGTGTGTGTGTTGTGTAAAGTGTGAGATGCGCGTGTGTGTGTGTGTTCCTGCGTGCGCGTTGTGTGTGTGTGTGTGTGTGTGTGTGTGTGTGTGTGTGTGTGTGTGTGTGTGTGTGTGAACATCGCGCGCGCGCGCGTGTGTGTGTATGTTTACGTGCTTGCGTGCGCATGTGTGTGTGTGTGTGTGTGTGTGTGTGTGTGTGTGTGTGTGTGTGTGTGTGTGTGTAACTCGCGCGCGCGCGCGCGCTGTGTGTGATGTTACGTGCTGCGTGGATGTGTGTGTTGGTGGTTTGGGGTTTGTGTGTGGTGTGTTTCGGGTGTGGTGGTGTGTGTTTAAGCGTTCATGTTACCCTTTCAAGAATGGTCCATCTCCTATTTGTCTTCCTCTCCTTCTTTTTTTAAACTCATAAACAGACGCACAGGGAAACACCGGATGGGACCGGGGCACGCACATGTCTGACAATATGGAGCTTCAGAAACAACAGGCCAAGCACGTACGCACACACAGACACCCCCCCCCCTTCCCCGTGATCTGTCCCCCTCCCTCACAGCGACGGCAGTGATAAGGAAGGATCACCTGACATCGCTCACGCTGAGCCCAAGTGAGAGTTCGCCTCGTCGCGTGTCCCCATCTTCATCATCTTCATCACATCAGCGGTTTAAAGAGCCAGGCCGACCGCACGGGGTCAGTAATTGGGCGAAAGCCACGAAACGAACACCAAACACACACACACACACACACACACCAGACCATCACCGGCGCCATGCTGCGGGGAGGAAAAAGCGTGACAAAAACCATGAGGCGAGAGAGAGAGAGAGAGGGGGGGGGGGAGAGTAAGCATGATGATAACCACATTTAACTACATCATGCAGAACGTACCTCTCGTATTGGCGCCCGTCCTGTCAAATTCCTTACTGAATAAAACGGTATTCATACATGACAGATTGGAGGTAGAAAAAAAAAACGAAAACAAGAAAAGAATAAAGACAAATTGGCAAGTACACTACCAAAAAGATCCAACGACTGTCTCATATGAATCTCATTTTGGATCCAAAAACTAAGCCCTCAAAATGCCTAGTTGTCGATTTCTGAGAGAGAGAGAGAGAGAGAGAGAGAGAGAGAGAGAGAGAGAGAGAGGGAGAGAGAGATGAGGTTGGGGAGCAGAAAATACTAAAGGTGGAGATGACAGAGCGCGCGCCACACACACACACACACACACACACACACACACACACACACACACACACACACACACATCCACACGCACGCACGCATCAGTCATTATTTTAACTTAAACTGTTCCCTTATTTATCGTGACCAAGGACAGGGCGTGTCTGTTGTCTCATGGTTCTGCGTGCTAAAGCTTCATTATTCCCCCCCCCCCCCCCCCCCCCCCCTCCACAAACACACACACAACAGGCAACTGATCCGTTTTAATGAAACCCGATGTAAGAGTGACGGACTGGGGATTCGATCTCAGGTCCTTTGCCAGCTCGCCAATGAGGTCTTTAAGGCACCACTACTCGTTCTCCAAAACGTCACTATTATTACGTGCCTCTTAGCTGCACAGTCTTTATAAAAGCTTACAGTTTATAAATTACTTGCGTTCGCCGTTATAAAGTTACTGAGGTCATAAGATTGCTTTCTTTCGATTAATTGTGTGATGTCTTACACTAGAGCGAACACACGCACACGCACACACACACGCGCATGCACGCACGCACGCACGCACGCGCGCACACACACACACACACACACACACACACACCACACACACACACACACACACACACACACACAACACACACACACACACGTGAACACGTTTGTTTTCCTGTAAAAATAATTGTCACATAAAAGTTATTCTTTTAATACCACAATCACTGTGTTGTAACAGCGATGATTACTGTTTCGACTGAAAAGAGTAATACTCGCCATTTTTCTGGCTAATCAATGGTTTCGTCGTGCGCCAAATGAGCTACCACTCAGTGCAACTCAATACGCCGACATGCCTTGGACCGTCTCAGAGTCTGTCTCCGTCACAGCCCATGAGGGATGACGAGTTGTGTCCCCGGACACCCCCGGTCAATATCATTTTAAATGACCAGTCCCGCTGTTGCCTATCCCCCCACGCTGTGCACGCACGCAGAAAATCCCGCCACGCTCAATAAAGATCACATCGTCAATTAATGGTTGGCTGGTTCAGGTTTTACGTGCACGCCCGCCCAAGACGATACAGTGGGCGGGGATAACCGTGGGAGGAGATGACACTAACACCACTACAGCGACAGCAGTGAACACTGATAGCCAAGATGGTAATTGCGGTGTTAGGCGCCGACAGTGTTCGAACTTACGAGTGACTGCAAATTCGGTGTTGGACCGCCGAGCCAATCCTGCGCCACACGTCATCTCAACGCCAGCTTTCAGTGCTTAATTCAAGATTTCTAAATAGCCAGCATTACATTCAAGAATAAAGAATAGTTGGCACATTCAAGATTAAAAAAATAGCCAGCACATTCAAGATTAAGAAATAGCTAGCGCATTCAAGATTAAAAAATGGCCAGCATATTCAAGATTAGAAAAAACAACAACAAACTAGCGCATTCAAGATTGAAAAAAAAAAGCTAGCATATTCAAGATTTGAAAATAACTAGATATTCAAGATTCAAAACTAGCTAGCATATTCACGATTCAAAAATAGCTAGAATATTCCAGATTCAAAAATAGCTTATTCAAGATTTAAAAAATGGCTAGCATGTTCCAGATTCAAAAATAGCTAGCATCTTCACGATTCAAACACAGCTAGCATCTTCACGATTCAAATATAGCTAGCATCTTCACGATCCAAACATAGCTAGCATATTTATGATTCAAACATAGCTAGCATATTCATGATTCAAACATAGCTAGCATATTCATGATTCAAACAAAGCTAGCATATTCATGATTCAAACAAAGCTAGCATATTCAAGATTCAGGGCTGTCACTCACACAGGATTAAAAAAAAAAAATCACATCCTGAACGGGTCAACGCATCACAAAATATCACATCCTGAACGGGTCAACGCATCACAAAATATCACATCCTGAACGGGTCAACGCATCACAAAATATCACATCCTGAACGGGTCAACGCATCACAAAATATCACATCCTGAACGGGTCAACGCATCACAAAATATCACATCCTGAAGAAAAAAAGAAACAAACAACAAAAGTAGTTCATGACATTGTGGCTAAACTATTGCCATCTTACAGCAGATGGATCTACACTGTGCTGAAAGCGCCCAGCATTCCCTTCGACTTCTCATTCTCACATTTCACAAAATCGTAAGAGAACAGTGACAAGCATCTAAGTGCCACGAAAATAGGGGCAAAGAGACACTGTAGAATGGAGAGCTGGAGGCCATGCTGGACAGTGCGAGTACTACTACTACCTAGTCGCCAGACTGGAAAAAAAACAACAAAAAAAAACAACAACAGTGCTGGCATGTCATGAATTGCCATCAGAAGAAAAAAGTTTTCGAAAATAGAAGACAGGTGAATGATCCAAAGAGGTAGGAAAACAGTAAGCGACGGTAAAGAGACTAAAGAATAATAATGAGAAAAAAAATATCCTAATGAATTCAAAGAAAGAACGAATGACCATAAGCTAACAAGAAAAAAAAAGAAGGATATAAAGACTGTATTACTCGTTCATTCAGGAAGAACATGAACTCGGCGGAAGACAGAAAAAAACTCTTTGCTGTGTAGAACCGTATCACTGTGCTTTTTTTTTTTCATTTTGCCAGAGACAAAACAAATCTTAACACACATCCAATTTTCCACTGAAACGTTGTTGCAACGGACTATCCTGTTCTAATCCAATTTTGCAATTCGCCCAGCACACAGCGGAAATCGGCTACAGAGAATAACGAAGTATGAACAATTTTCGGCTCGAAAAAGAA
>CM031616.1:65481872-65500778 GCA_018398815.1 Conus ventricosus
CCCATCAAGACCCCCCACTCCTTACACACACACGCGCGCGCGCGCGCGCGCACACACACACATGCACACACGCGCGCGCGCGCGCGCACACACACAAGTAGACAGAAAAAAGAGAGAGAGAGAGAGAGAGAGGGGGAGAGAGAGGAAAAGAGAAGAGAAAACAGACAGAACAGATGAGGGGGGGGGAGAGAGAGGGGAAAAGGGAGAGAGAGAGAGAGAGAGAAGAGGGGAGAGGAGAGAGAGAGAGAGAGAAGGCGAATGAGGAAAAGGGCAAAGAGAGAGAGAGAGATAGAGAGAGAAGAGAGAGAGAGAGAAGAGAATGCAGAGAGAGAGAGAGAAGAGAGAGAGAGAGGAGAAGAGAAAAAGAGAGAGAATCAAACATCTATCCACCTTGATCTATACAAGCAACCATTCCCAAACCCAAAATTTTTTTTTTTAGTAGCTTCCGTAAACCACTTTTGGGGAAACCGAAAAACAATAAAGTAGCACACAACAACACACACCACACACACACACACACGCAGCACGTACGCCGCACGCGCGCGCGACACACACACCACACACACACACCCAGCGCGGCCCACGCACGCGCGTACCCCACACACCAAAAACCCCACACACACAAACAAAAACCCCCCCCCCCCACCTCCAACCCCCCTATGGCCATCAAAAAATCCCCCCCCACTCCCACAGCAAACCTTGTCTGCAGCGTTCAGGGCTGGGCAGATCGATAACGAACACATATGCTTGTTCATCATCGTCCCAGTTTTCCGCCCCATGTTTCGCCGCCCACCAAACTACAGACACACACAGAGAAACTGCGTCGGTCTTCCCCCCACCTTATTGCCCCCCAAGCTGACGTGGGGCCCCTGCCGTTCCCCGCTACCCCCCCCCCCCCCCCCCTTCACGTCCTACCTCCACCAGCTCCCTTACCCCCCCCCCCCCCCCCCCAAACCTTCCCCCCCCCCCCGCCCCTCTTCAAACCCAAAAACATATTAAACGTGCCACATTCAGCCAGAAATGTTCAAAACCCCCCAAATGGAGAAAAGGGAAAAAAAAAAAACAAAAAAAAAAAAACCTTGCACTTAGCGAACTCAAACGCACAAACGTTTATTACAAATAGCATATCAAAAATGTAACGACGAAATGAAAAAGAAACTGATGAAATGATGACAATGATGATTTATGAAAGATGATGATAATACAAACTAACATAACAATGATAATATGGATATGAAATGAATCATAGTACTAAATCACCAACTGCGTATTCACACACCACAAAATTTTCTCTTTCATTTCCCAAATAAACTGATTTCGGCGTAATGTGCACCCAACCTGGAAAACAGCAGGGTTTGGAAAAAAGCTTGCCCAAAACAAGAGTCCCCCAGAAAGGCTGTGAGAGCAGGCCAGAGGGCGGACTTTGCGATTGGGAGACAGCGAGTCCAACCAACAGGGGAACAAACCGGTGAAGCAAAATTTCCCAAACGTTTGGGTTTGGTTTTCGGGTCTAAAAGGAGTTGGGGACTGGAGGGGGTTGGGCAGAGAGCGATGACACGGAGAGGGGTGGGCCCGGCCCGACGGGAAAAGGCATTTAAAAAAAAAAAAAAGAAAAAAAAAAAAGAAACAGGAAAAAAACTACTTTGGCCATTTTAAAAAAAAAAAGAAAAAAAAAAAAAAAAAGGAAAGAAACTAAATTTAAATGTAATTAAAAGCGAAAACCCCCAAGAAAACGTAGACAAAAACGAATCAAAGCAAACACGACGGTTTCGACCTCTTAGGGCTTCTTCCGGCAAATACAAAAAAACCGAGACAGGGGGTTGTCCTGATTTTTTTTTTCTTGCCTGAAGAAGACCTAAGGGCCGAAATGCTTCGGTTTTGTCTTGGATCGTTTTGTCTACGTTTTCTTGGGGGGGCGCTATTAATTACATTTAAAAAATTTTTTAGGTTTCCGCCTGCGTGCCCCCACTTTTGCAAATAGGAAAGAAAATGTCAGTCGCTTAACGAAATTTCACAGCGGGTGGTGAACTCCTCTTTAGCGTGTACTCTGTCAGGCAATACGAATGGTTCCTTTTTAAGGACAGACTTTTCAGTTTCTGTGACCTGCTTGTTAAGAGTTTGATTTACACATTAACGTCCTCTTCATCTTTTCCATTTTCTCTCCCCCTCCCTCCCATTCTCGTAACGGAGATTTTACTGGCCTGCACTTGTTTTTTTCCCGCCTCTGTATTTGTTCAGCCTGTCTTTCCTTCAGCAATGTTGAAACGTGATCCCCCACTTCTCTTGTTTTACGACGAGACGCGCTGCGCTTTTTTTTATTTTCAACAGGCGGGGTTGTTTGGAGAGCAAACAGTACAGAACAAAAGCGAACTCAAAGAAGTCATTAGGAAATCGAGAAAACGTTCCTGTCGCTTTGGATGAGATATACGTATTGCTTTAAGAAAAACAAAAACTTGAAACACGCAATAACGGAAGACTTCCGTCTAAACGACAATAACTATATGTGGAAAAAAAAGAGAGAAAATTATGCAGTGTGGAGCCGCAATAATGAAATGAAATCGAGTGGGGAAAAAAAACAAAGTAAATTAATCGGTTTTAGTTACAACTGAAGCTACCGACACAAGAAGCGCTTTGACAAGGAGAAAATGCTTTAGTGCAACAGCCTTTCGATACAATCTGGTTTCAATTCCAAAGGTTCATCTGTCTCACCACAGTTAGTTCTTGTAGTCAACGAGAATATTATTAACCTTCATCAGTAAGAAAACAAGCATTGAAATTCAAGACCGCCAGTGAACAAAAAAACCCAATAAAAAACAACAACAAAAACAGATTAAAACAACAGAAGCAACAACAACAACAACACGAAGACCAAATGAATGATTTAGCTGAGAGGGCCTGTTACAACACGAAATGTTGCAACTGAACGATTTTTTGGCTAAGCGCCAAAACGTCGACGGAATTTCGCAATGGCAACGCTTCGCGGATGGCGGCCTCATATTTCGTCACTTATGTAACGAAACGTGGCGAGACAACTCTTTGTCAGTCACCTCGACAAATATCAACTTGTCCAAGCCTCGAATCTTTTATCAATTCTTATGAATTTGTTTGGGGAAGCCTCCCCTTTCTTTATATCCTGAACATAGAATTCTTTAAACAGCATCCGTGTGTTTCTTTGTCTGTCAATAAGATTACCCAAAAAGCACTGGACTGATTTTAAGCAAACTTGGCAGAAAGACCAAAAGTGTCCAAGAACGATCCTATTACATTTGGTGCCGAGCCTGATTAAAGAGCCGATCCTGGATCTGTTAAGCAAGAAAATCACAACAGTTTCCACTGAAAAACAACACTGCAAAGTTAACGTTGACGAACCGATAGCTATATAAGAGGCAACACCATTTCTACAGAATATAAAAACCTTGTAATGATATGAACATTGACATTTCCCATTAAAAAAAAAAAGTACAAGGAAAGTAACTGTTTCATTCTGTGCCTATTACTACTACTCCTGGCGGCGACCCAGTGGCAGACCCCCCCCCGCTCCCCCCCCCCCCCCTCCCCCCCCCCCAATAATCCTGTTCAATCTTGGCAGAGGTATACCCTCTCTCGAACGCCCATATAGTTTGTAATGCAACCTGGACTATGTACTCAAGCCGTTGCCACACTATCCTTTGATCTACTGATCACTGTACGGTTTTTCTCTCCACCCCCCCCCCCCCCGACCCCGCCTTCCCTCCTCTGCCGCCCCCTCCTATATCCAGTCCTGTTCTATTTCTGTATGCTCTGTGAAAACTTATGTTTTCCAAAGTTATGCGTTTGGTTCCTTATCATACATACAATGCCAAAATTATATTTGATAAAAAAAACATCGATTGGAACTATTAAATCACGCATCGTTATATTCAAGTACAGCAAATAAAAAAATATCCTTATTATCATTCTTGTTGTTGTTATTATTATTATTATTACTATTACTATCATCATCATCATCGTCGTCGTCAATAGGCTTTTTTTGTAAAAACGCCTATCCACGGTCAAGACCAAATTCTAAGCGCTTTACAGTCCACGTTCTTGGTTTTACACAACAGGCTGCCTACCTGGGTAGAGACAACTAGAGAGCTGCCTGCTGGCGCTAACCTTTTCCCGTCTCATTCAGTTCAATGTCAATCATTCAGGTTGTTTTTTTTTTCTTCATTCGTCCGATTTTTCATGCAGAGTGCATACTAATGTGTAACGCATCATTTATACGCACGGCCAAACTGGACTTCTCTTTCGAAAGATGGTGATGGGATTTTACGATTGCGCAAGATATGTGTGCGTTCACGTATGCAAGCTTGGTTTGTAGTCTCATTGGAAGGACATTCCGGCAAAAGGAGTGAGAACAAAGGTTAATTCCGAGAAGAAGAAAAAAAAAATCCCCTGGTGCCGAAACGGCCTAGCGGACTCGAACCTGCAACCTCAGGATCACCATTCTGAATCCGGCGTTTTACCGGCTGAACTATTCCGTCAATCACGGACTGTGCGGTCGCTCTATATGTGAAATTGCCATTTTCACGGTCCATCTGATGTGTAGTCGTTCTGGTGGCATGGGTAAGATGTTAAAATTGCCATTTTCACGGTCCATCTTGATGTGTAGTCGTTCTGGTGGCATGGGTAAGATGTTAAAAATTGCCATTTTCACGGTCCATCCTGATGTGTAGTCGTTCTGGTGGCATGGGTAGATGTTAAAATTGCCATTTTCACGGTCCATCTTTGTGTAGTCGTTCTGGTGGCATGGGTAAATGTTAAAATTGCCATTTTCACGGTCCATGTTGATGTGTAGTCGTTCTGGTGGCATGGGTAAGATGTTAGATAGATCCCAATCTCCCCTTCACCTGGACCGCTCTTCCTGTCTTACACATCCCCGGGGTGGGGGTGGACGTAAAACCTGAATGTACAAATTTAACCACAGCATCAAGTTTGCTTTTAGACATTCCGAGGCGAATTCCGCTGGCATCATCGTAAAAGTGCCATTTTCATGCCCCTCCGCGATGCGCCGTCGTTCGAGTGAATCAGTGCGATGTTGGACAGGGGTCCCCCTTCCCTCCCCTGCCCCCCCCCCCCCTCTCCATCGGAGATTATCCTTGTCTACCACACCAACTGAGATGAGTGTGGACGTTGAACTTAATGCAACCCGCCGAACACCAACAAACAAACAAACAAACAAGCCCAACAAAGTCGAACAAAAGAAGAGAGTCCGGAGAAACGGTAAAATAACAAACAGCCTGCGCGGGACGACGGAGAAACTAACCGAAGGCCCGGTGAAATAACGGGCTAAGCGGCACGCGCTGATCAATGAGGTTGCCACATTGGTCGTGGTGGGGTCAATATTGGCCAGCTGTGCAGGCGATGTTGAACTACTGGGCGTCGCTCTCCCCGGTCGACCGCCCCAACGGAACTCACGGAGGCCCGGGCTGGGCTATGTGCGGTGGGATTGGGCGCGCTCGATTACGCGCTATCATTTCCGTCTTGTTGGCAGATCGGTTTCTGCCTCTCTGGCTTTTTTCTTTCACTTTTTCCACTCACAAACACATGCACGTACGCACATGTACACACACACGCGCGCATGCACACACACACACATACACACGCACGCACTCGCACGCGCACGCACACACACACACACACACACACACACACACACACACACACATATATACACACACGCACGCACGCACGCACGCACGCACGCACGCACGCACGCACGCACGCACGCACACCACACACACACACACACACACACACACACACACACACACACCACACACACACACACGCACTCGCACGCACACATGCACACACACATGCGGGCAATAAGAAGCCGCAAACATTTGTACTCGGTATAGATCTGAATCATCATCTCATTAATTGCGCAACTCGGGTTCCATTTTCACAGTCTATAGTTTCTTTTACAGCTCATTTTTAATAAGGAAACCTTTTCCAACAGCATTGATCGAATCTGAGACATGCGTCGCTTAATCTTTGAATGTTTGATCCCATGAAAAGAAACTTGAGAGCATTGATCTTTAACATTTCTCAGCATCAAACGGAAGAAAAATATTTCCAAAAGCATCTTATGCCCACGTGGATGCTGAATTTTGCCAGATCCAGTAAGCTGGATATAAGGGATTGAAGCCGGGTTTTCATCCAACACAAAATCAATAACCTGATGCCACTTCCCCCACCTCATCTCCCCCCCCCCCTAAAAACACCCGAGTTCCTCCCTTTCTTCCCCCCTAACCTGTTTCAGGTGCCAAAGGAAAAGCAGCCGTAGCACAAAACGACAGTTTGTTATTACAGGAAATTAGTCAACATGACCATAAGATAGGGGAAAAAATCTTCAAATGCTGCACGAGAGAACGGGAAATGTGTGAAGTGCGCATTGCAACAGAAGATGAAATACCTTTTTTTTGTCACTTATAGTATTGTAAGAACAAAGAGAGAGAGAGAGAGAGAGAGAGAGAGAGAGAGAGAGAGAGAGAGAGAGACAGAGCGTGAGAGAGAAGAGAGAGAGAGAGAGAGAGAGAGAGAGAGAGAGAGAGAGAGAGAGAGAAGAGAAGAGAGAGGAAGGATGAAATAGAAGGGGTGCAAAAAGGGAGCAAACAAGAAATAGGACATAGAATTTCCATGAATTTATTCAAGGAATTTACACACACACACACACACACACACACACACCACACACACACACACACACACACACACACACCGCGCGCGCGCGCGCGCGCACGCACACACACGCCTAGAAAGAGAGAAAGAGTGAGAGAGAGAGAGAGCACTTTCTTTAAAATTGAAGCTGATAGTGCTCGTCATCAACCATACTGTTACTAAAGGAAAATTTATGAACTCTGTGAAAAAGATCTTCGAAAGTATCAGATGATTTCCTCTTCTTCTTCTTCTTCTGTCAGTCTCTTTCTCTCACTATCTGGTAAGTGTATGGGAGACAAAGGACAAAAACAACGACTTAGAGCAAGCACAGCTAAAGTTTGCAAGATCGCGTTAACTAGAACTAAAAGTGTATGTAATGTATATGAACTAAAATTGTTTGCCAGGTATACAAATTTTAATGCGTTATAAATCCCAACATATTACCATCATCACGATGCAGGATATAATTTTATTGTATTTGAATTGATGCATTCGTCGGAGTAAGAGAAAAATGCTGAAGTGTTATTTAGCAATCACTGCAGAATGAAAATGTATTATAATCATATACATGGACGTCTGGCAGTCTGAACACGAGTCTTTTCTGGGTAAACTATGAGCATCATATCACTCGGTGCGAAGATGCCTGGATGGGTAGATGAGAAGAGTTAGCACCACACCAGATTTCTCAAAAGCAACAGCACAAACGTACATAGATGTGTAATAGCGACTCTATTCGCTGGACATGAAGAACTTGATTAATATCTTCATTCAGCTGGAATGATGGGCATCTGCAAAGCATGGAGGAGAAGACCACAGACCAAACCACTGTTTTTTCTGTTAATCTGTGAATAGACAGGACCGAAAATAAACGGTGCACACAATGTAGGATTCAAAACGAACAAACGGAGACGCTTCTATCCTCATACCACTACACACAAAAAAAAAATCCCAAACCAAAAGATCCACACACACCCCCCTTCCCCATCCTCACCATCCCTCATAGAAAAAAAACACCCTCAGCTCATGAAACCAGACGAGGAAAAAAGTTTGCAAACGAATAAGAGCAGTGTTCCGAGAAGGGACGCAGATTTCATTCATGTATATGAGCAATTCGTTAACGTGTGCAAACTTCCTCTACACACCACAGGGATGCCATGAGTATCTAAAAGTATAACTTTTTTTTTACACGTCTACCTGGAAATCTTGTGATAGTAACAGACCTGTTCTGGAAAAGAAAAACCAGGGGAAGACAACGCTAGTCTTTCCGTTGCAAATAGTGTTAGTTTCTCATTTCAGAGGACAGGATCATCACGGAATTTGTCGATGCGTCATTGGGTAATCAAACATCGCATCAAACCCAAGACATATAAATCTGAAGCGATCGATGATCACAAATGTAGTTAAATCGAACTGTTGGCAACACTCGCGTTTCGCCCTTCTCTTAATTTTAGGCAGATGATGGGGGGAAATGGGCCTGTTCTTGAAAAAACCAAGAAAAAAAATCAGGGGAAGAAATCGCATGTCTTTCCATTGCAAACAGAGTTACTTTTCTCAGTTTACCGGCCAAACAAATACATTTAGAGAGTTAGGTCGTTTGATTTGAAGAGCACGTCAGAATAACAACGGGAATATTGACTCTCTGCATTACAGGCACATCATCGTTTCACGCCCATGTTTTGGCATAACTGTTCTCTCCCCTGATTGAACTGTTCAACTGACTGATTGTCATGTGACGTAGCCTCACATCAAGGCATGTGACGCTCCATCACATGTAGTTAGTAATATGAATCATTCCCCATGCCACTACTGAAAAGGAAGAATATTCGTGTGGCTTGACTAGTGTAGCGGGCGTCCCCAAAATAATTGTGAGTTATACTCATTCAAGAAACAAGGGTGGTCATTGGGTGAAAGTGACCACTGAGTGATAGTTTAACAAGGGCTGGTAAGGTGCTGGTCATGTGTTTTGAACACTGAGTATGCACTCACTAGGAGGAAGGAGGAAAGAATCAGTTTTAACCCAGCAGATGGCCTAGAGACTCGAACCTGTCAGGACGGTGGTCCTCTCTGCTGACTAGTCATTACCAGCCCTTCACCCTTTTACCCTTCGCCCTTCACCCTTCACCTTTCACCCCGTGAGGTGGTTGAAGATGGCCATGGTGTGAGGAACACACCGGTAGGCAGCCCCAGGAATTAAGGACTCCAGCGAGGAGTCGGGAGCTCGTCATCTCTCCAGGGACAGGAGAAGACGAGGGAGAGGAGTTGGAATCATCTCTCCAGTGACAAGATGAGTCGAGGGAGAGGGTCGGAGTCATATCTCCTGGACGGGAGAAATCGAGGGGGCGAGGGACGATGTCTGAGAGAGACAGGAATCTGGAATGGGCATGAGGCGAGTCGTAAAATTTCGGGGGGGGGGGATTGCAGGGCATAGCATCAAGAGTGAGAGATCATTTATTTTCCTGGTCTGGAGTTTGTGGGCCAATGTTGTGTGGAGGCCGTGACTTATGAAGTCTTGCGTGAGTAGTTGCCTCTCAGTGGAAAGAGTGCTACCTGGATAAAATTTGTTTATAAACGTGTTTGATGTGATTTAGTAAAGTGTTTTCCCGAGGCGAGGGGGAGAGAAAAAACATTCGGTAGTGCGCTTTGTTGAATTGGAAGGATTGCGTGTGCGTATGGAGTAAATGCTGTCTGAAGGCGCGAGTGCACAAGTGACTGTGGTGACCGATCTCCAGTTTCACAACGTAGCTGCCGTTTGTTTTCCCTAGGAAAAAAAAAAAGAAAAGAAAGATTTCTATTTGTACCTTCAGAGGATGGATTTCTATTTGTGCCCTTGGGGCCTGAGAAAAAAAAAGATTTTGATTTGTACCTCAAGGGTTTGAGGAAGAAAAAAAAAAAGAATAAAAAGATTTTGATTTGTCCTCAAAGGTTTGAGGGAAGAAAAAAGAAAAGAAATTAGTTAATTATTTATTGTGTATAATATTTGCATTGTTGTTTTTTTTGCTATTTCTATATGTGTTTCGGGTAGCGTTGACATTTCTGATGTTTGCTTACTCGTTAAGGTTTTTTTTTTTGTAGGATTTCTTTTTGACCCTTCCACCTCAGGACGATAGCCTCAACTCCTCTTGCTCGTACCTGGCGCATGGGGCGGCGTTGAGGAATCGCTGTCTTCCTAGAGTATTAGATTTTTTTCTGTCCCCTTCCAGGACTGATGCAACCTCTATCCTGCGTTTAGCAGGGGGGCATGGCGTTGGGGAGTCAATAGTCCTTCCCCCCCCTCTCATAACTATCTATTTCTTTCCCTTTCCTATGTTTCAGTTGAATTTTCCCTTGCCCTCAGAGTGTGGGATCAACTGCTCCTCCGTCACGCTAATATGTTAGGTGGTGAGGTTGATACCGCTCAGCCAAATAAACATCTTTATCTTTTGATGATTTTTTCTTGTGTGTGGGTGCGAGATTTCTTTGAGTTTGGGTGAAAGAGTGCATTTATTGATTGATTGTTAGTATTTTTATTATTACTGTAGTGTGGTTTATATTGTGCAGGATTTGTTTTTCCCGTCTCCAGTTTCACGGGAGACAGTACCAATTGGGTGCTGTCTGAGGGCTTCTTTTGCTTTTCTTGATTTCATCTTACTATCCGATCGGTGTATCCTTACAGTCCTTTTCACCCCTTTTTCAAAACTCTTAAAACCTTCTCTCAATAAGTCCTATCTAGTTTTCATTTTACATTTTCATCTTTTAGGTAAGGATTCCGCTGTTTGTGTTTCTTCACCTCTTTTTAATTTATTTGTGCTTCCATTTGTTTGTTAAATTTTATTCAATTGCGTATAAGGCGATACATTTGTTTTTCAATTGATTTGAATTAAGTAAGAGGAAAAAGACTGACAACAAGAACATTTAGAATAAAATTTATAAAGAATTTATTTTTCATGAAAACTTTATTGTGTTTTTTCCTTTCTAGAAAAAGATTTTGCATTGAACGTATTTTTTTTTAAATTCCAAATTGATAGCGTTTGCAAATTATTTTTGGAAAAATACATTCCTTGGATTTCATATCTCCCTGTTTAAGGTAAGTGTTTTTTGTTTACACCGGAAATTGAATTCTTTATTTGTATATAATTTTAATTACATTTTGTGAAACATTAGCATCATCATATATCGCCTTATTTTTATTCATACTTAGAGTTGTTTTGTGTTATATCTGTGGACGTTCATTATGGATGATTTTGATAAATATGTTAAACAAGCGGAACGCTTGGGTTTTGATGGAGAAAAACTTACAACTATGTGCAACAATGCAGAGATAGGGCAGACAGGCTAAGACAGAGGGAAGCTGAAGAAAAAAACTACAGAGGGAAGCTGAAGAAAATAGACTACAGAGGGACGCTGAACTTGAAGAAAAAAGCTTCCAGAGGGAAGTGAAATTGAAGAAAAACGATTACAGAGGGAAGGGGAAGGCTGAAGTCTGAAGAAAAGAACGTCATTTAAGTTGAGGCAAGTTTAGAACTGAGACTGATGCTGAAATTAAAAGAAATCCAGGCATCAAAGAGACCTCACAGTCGGTTCCGCAGCCGCATCAACAAATGCGGCATTATATTCCAAAGTTGCCGCCTTCGAGGAAAAAACTGATGACATCGATAGTTTTCTTTTTCGCTTTGAAAGTCACGCAACCGTCTTGTGGTTGGCAAAGGAAAAAAGTGGGACAGTGTATATTGCGTCGGTGTTTAAGGGTTAGCGCTTGCACTGTTACCACTCACTTGCAGGCGAAACAAAAATTTAACTTGGGATCAGTGAAAGAAGAACTCCTCAAGATATTTCAATGATCTGCTGATCGTATTTGCGCGAACGTTTCGTTCTGTGCGCCTGGACAAAAGGAGAATCGTTTCGTCGTTTCTGATACGTATGAGGTCCTTGTTTGGATCGATGGATCGATTTATCTAAAACGAAAACAAAACTTTTCAATCACTGCGAGATCTCCTTCTTAGAGAAACAACTTTTCAGGCCGTGAGCAAAGATTGGCCACTTTCCTTAAAGAAAGGCCAATTTGAAAGCGTGAGGAAATGTGTCAGATGGCTGATCAAATATTGTATCGACTCCACCCAGATAAGGGCGTGGCTAGAAAGGAGAATTTTCCATCTTTTTGTGTCTCATGCGTTTTGTACTATTCCCATCAGGACAGGGAAGTTACAGAAAGGAATTCGTGGGTCATTTCTGAGTCCCAAGGATATAACCTTCCTAGGAACGGACAGGGTTTTCCGCGGTTCGAGTGACTTTCATCAGTACCAGTACTCACCGCCGGAAAAACCGTTGCTTCTAGGCCAAACGTTACGAGGTCGTGGACAACGACCACCGCGTAGACCTTTTGGGCAGTCGTGACAGAACGAAGTCACCAAAATCAGTCAGCTGCGATTCAGACAATGCGATGATTCATATTGCGATTGAAAGTTCCATTGAAAAGGAATTGGGGGCCCCTGTCAAACAAATGATTTCAAAATCCGCATTATTGTCTCACTGATTTGTGTAGAAGGCCTTGTTTTTGGCACCAGAACCCCAATCCGGTTGTGGACTGGTGTAGAAAACGGAGCCATCAATGGATTGCAGGCTTCGGTTTTGCGAGACACTGGGTGCACCACTGCTGGTGTACGAAATCTTTCGTCTTCAAACCAGAATCTCAACACTGTCCAAAAGTGGTAGGTTCGTTTGGAGGCAAGATTGAACGTTTCCGCTGGCGAAAATTAAAAGTTCAGTCGACTACACCGTACTACTCGGTTTTCTTACCGCCTGATGTCATTGATAACCCAGTCTGCGACTTGATCTTGGGCAATTTGGCAGGTGTCGCTTAAAGTACAGGGTGGTGCTGGAGGATCGTTTGTTCCTTGTCTTGTGAGTACTAGATCAAAGTCATAGAGCAGGGAAAGGCTACACAGCCGCTCTAAAAGTCTCAAAACTGTATGAACTCCAGATTACCCCAGATGATTAAAAGAAATGCGGTGAAAAGACGAGACGCTGACGACAATACTTTCTGATGCTAAACAGGACTGTCACTGACGTTCCAACGGAACCAAACCAACGTACATACTGGACTCTGCATTCTCTACAGATGTGTACCTGGACAGGACAACAAACAAGTTGTCGTTCCAAAACCACTTAGAGAGACAGTACTACACACGCTCATGATGCATTGTTCGTGGTCACTGTGGAATCAAAAGAACATTAAAGGAGTTCGTGATCTTTTTTATTGGGCCCCCAGGGGTGTCACAAAGGAAGTTACAGAATACTGCGCTATGTGAATCTGCCAATAGAATCTCAGAAATGGTCGCGTCCCATGTGCACCTTTACACAAAATGCTCTCATTTCCGTTCCATTTCGGAAGGTGGCTATTGATTCTTGTTGGGCTTTACCACTGACTTCTTCGGACATCGCTATATTTAAACTTTGGTGGATACAGCGACAAGTTATCAGAGGCGATTCCATGAAGAAAATTGATACAGTGTCTGTCGCTGAAGCTTTACTTGCGATTTTTTCCAATTGGTCTTCCAGACGAAAAATTCTCTCGGATTGTCGGAACGCAATTCATTTCTGAATTATGAGAGAAATTACAGACTGTTGTAATCTCTTTCATTTCAACACGCCATATCACCCATCGAATGGCATGGTTGAACGTTCAATGGAACGTTGAAGTCCATGTTGAGAAAGGTTTGCAAGGAGGGGGGGGGGACAGGACCCATGAATGGGATCGGTTTCATACGGCTTTGCTTTTGCATACAGGGAAATGCCGAAGTAACGCTGGATTTTCCACCAAATTTGAGCTTCTTTTCGGACACTCACCAAGGGGTCCTTTGGATTCTATTGATGACACAATGGACGGAAAAGACGTGGACATACCTGACAGTTAAACTGATTACCAATACGTTATGAATGCTTAATCGTTTGAAGGATGCATGTGAGCTTGTCAACAGTCATGCTGATAGCGGAAAACAGATGTGTACAGGTCTTTGCAGCCGTCCCCTCAAAGGCAGTTCCTTCAGCATGGGGAAAATGTCCTTGTAGTACTCACTGCGGAACATAACAAGCTTCGTGTTATGTGGAAGGGTCCTTTTCAGGTGGTTCGAAAAAAACTTTCTGCAGTTTAATTATAAGATCAAATGCAAACACTGAGAAGGTATTCCATTTGAACATGTTGAAGAAGTATGTTGAAGTACAACTGTTGCCATTAACCCGTCTAGTTGAGTGGATATGTCTATGTCAGAAATGATGTTCACATGACAGATATTATCAGTGATGGATTTGTACCAATGTAACGTAAGGGACAGAAACCCCCCCCCCCCCCAAACAAACGGACAGATCAAAGGTTGTGAAAACAGCAAAAGTAGGAGTGTTAACATTACAGTGCAGATGATGTTGTACCCTTCTTCTCTGTCTGTTAAAGGTGAATCCTATGAGGATGAGTTCTGTGCCGAATGATTTGTCTACAAGTCAAAACGAACAGCTCAATGACATTTTGAAAAGAATTGAAGGATGTGTTGAGATACCCCAGGTACTGTGACTGTATAGAATCCCATAGTATTAGTTAACTACTGAAATACCAGTGCGAACAGACCATACCCTCCCATTTGCAAAAAAAGAGGTGTTGAGAGAGAAATCAATGTAATGCTGGATTTAAAAGGTAATAAGAACCTTCTACATCTCGTACAGTCTCACCAGTTGTATTGGTGAAACAAACTGACGGTTCGAGTGCGTTTCTGCATCGATTCTACAGGAAACTAAACAAGATCACTGTGTTCGTGCCGAGCCCATCCAGACATTGAAGAACTACTGTGTAGCTCTCGGAAGGAACATTATTTTGTGAAAGTTAGACTTGACTAAAGGGTACTGGCATGATTTCCAATGGGCTGAAGCTGACAAGGAAAAGACAGCATTTCAAACTCCTTTGGTCTTTTCCAGTGGACGAAAATGCATTTGGTTTGCAAAAATGCCCAGTTCTTTTGCAGACTGATGCGATGCCTGAAACTCCATGAATGTGGTGCAGGTCAGTTTTTTTGATGACATTTTGTTGGCTGCAAAGTCATGGAGTGACCTCCTTTTATCTGACGAGCTGTTTTTTTCCACGCTCAGAAGTTTTGGTTTGACTGCAAGACATCAAAAATTCGTGCCGGTTTTCAAACTCTCGAGTTTTTGGGGTCACACTATTTCGTGGGAAAATGATGCAGAGGGAAAGAAAGTGGAAAAAGATTTTATCCTTACACAAACCCCTACAGAAACAGATCAGGGCACTCATAGGATTGTTGTCTTACTAAGACGCTATGTACCCCACTTTGCGGTCCCTGACGGCCCTTTGATGAACTGACGAAAGGGACGAAGAACAAAAGTATTCGTGTGGTCGATGTGTTGCAGAAGGCTTTGGAGTGTGTTCAGAAACACCCCAAATCATTTCCTGGTTCTTTTGTTACCCCTACCTCTCAGAAGACTTTATTTTGAGAAACTGATGTGCCAGTTCCAAAAGAATGGGAGCGTACTGTTGCAGGAAAAAATTGCTTTGTTACTCCAGTGCAATACGCCAGTAAGAAGTTCTCAAAGACACAAGAGAAATATTCACTATTTGAGAGAGAGTGCTTGGCTATTTGTATGGGCATGTGAGAAGTTCGCCAGGTTTTGATGGAAGAAAGTTTCGTTTACGACTGACCACAGGCCACTGACTTTCTTGAAATGTTCAAAGACTAAGAACAGGCGATTATTAAGGTGGTCTTTGGCATTGCAGGAATTCCATTTACTGTTTTGAACCAGTGCTGGTACACAAATGTCATGGCAGATTTATTGTCACGTGTATGAATATTCATGGACAAATGTAATGTTTCAAGGAAAGACTATTCCTGTTTTTGTCTTTCATAATGATTTCGGTGTGATCACATTTGACAGTGCATTGTATGCTACTGACGATTTAATCAAGTGGTATTTATGCATATTTGCTTGTTGAAGTTGACTATATGTTTTCAAGCAAATACTATTGATGTTGATGTATTGCATATCTATTCTTTGCTTTTTTTCTTTCGTAAAACAATGAAAAATCATATTGTACTATTTATGTCTAACTTGCGTGTGAAAGATGAATTTTATATGTATGTGTGATGGGCAAATTACCTTTAGATAATGTATATACAACATGTTTTGATGTTGCAATGAGAAAACCAATTGTTTTCATTTGTCACTGTAAAAAATGGAAGCATGTGACTTTCAATGGACTATAACATTACATGAGGAAAAAACTATGTTTAAACTTTGTTTATTTTGTTTAATGTTATTGAGAAACATTTACCTTGGAATTATTTCATTTTCATGAGGGTTTTGAAAAATATGATGTGAGACAAAAGAACAAGAGCCCCATAATTGCCCTTCAATTTTAATATATAAACACAATTTGTACGTTGAATTGTTAATATCCCTAGTTGTTTTATCAATGTATTTGTGAAATGTATTTTGTGAAGTATGGTGATCAATATGAAGTTTTTTTTTAGAAAGACTGAAAGTTTGAAATAGCTAATTTATGGTGGATCATGATGATTGATTCTATACGTTGATTATTACTTTGGTGGAATCATTGTGTGATGTTACACATATGAGATTCATGGCTGAAGATGTGTGTAGTGAAGTTGTATATCCTTTAAAAAATTTTCGGGAGAAAATTTGTCATCCAGGATGGGGGTGTCATGTGATTAGCCCTCACTTCAAGGCATGTGACGCTCATCACTTGTATTTAGTAATATGGAAATCATGTCCCATGCACTACTGAAAAGGAAGAATAATTCGTGTGGCTTGACTAGTGTAGGCGGGCGTCCCCAAAATAATTGTGAGTTATACTCATTCAAGAAACAAGGTGGTCATTGGGTGAAGTGACACTGAGTGAAGTTTAAAGGGTGGTAAGGTGTGGCATGTGTTTTGAACACTGGTATGCCACGCACTGGAGGGAGGAGGAAAGATAATCAGTTTTAAACCAGCTCAGATGGCCTGTAGAGACTCGAACCTGTCACCAGGACGGTGGTCCTCTCATGCTGACTAGTCATTACATCCAGCTCCTTAACCTTTTACCCTTCGCCCTTCACTCCTGCACCTTTCATCCCGTGAGGTGGTGTTGAAGAAGGCCTTTGTGTGAGGAACACACCGGTAGGCAGCCCCAGGAATTTAAGGATCCAGGGGTTTGAGCTGAGGCGGGAGCTCGTCATCTCTCGAGGGAAGGAGAAGACGGAGGGGAGGTAGTTGGGAACTCATCTCTCCAGTGACAAGAAGAGAGTCGAGGGAGTGAGAGTCGGAAGTCATATCTCCAGGAGGGAGAAAACGAGGAGGGAGGCCGATGTCTGAGAGGAGACAGGGACTCCTGAAAGGATGAGGCGGTGTAATTGGATGCAGGCATAGCTCAAGAGTGAGAGAATCATTTGATTTTTTACTGGTTCTTGAGTTTGTGGGCACTGTTGTGTGGAGGCGTGTCTTATGAAGTCTTGTTGTGAGTTGAGTTTGCCTCTCAGTTGGTAAAAGAGTGCTACTGTTATAAAGGGGTTTTATAAAACGTGTTTGATGTGTTTAGTAAAGATGTTTTCCGAAGAGAGGGGGAGAAGGAAAAAAACATTCGGTAGTGCGCCTTTTGGTTGATTGAAGGATTGCGTGTGGTATGGAAGTAATGCTGTCATGAATGCGCGATGTGCAAAAGTGACAGTGTGGACATGATGGCGCCAGATGCTTTATGCTGCCACAATGCATTCATCCCATGGAAACGGACGGTGTCTCTCGCTGTACTGAAATACCTTCCGTGCAGATTTGCACTTGCCCTCCCCCCACTTTTTTTTCTCTCATTATTTTGTTGTTGTTGTCTGTGATTCTGCTTTTTACCTTTTTAATCATTCTTTTTCCTACACTGTTCGTCCATTGGTTTTCTGCCATCGTGGCCCCAGTTTCCTTTCCCTCTGGAAAGAATTTATACCTTTTTAGCCGAAGTTCACAATGAATGAAATAGAATTTACACTTATTCACTGTTGGACATAGAATGCAAAACTTTCGTTGTATCTGGTCCGAGTATATCAGCATTTATTAGACTGGAGTGCATGTTTGCATATATATTGCCTTACTATCATCATTGAATTTTGGGGTCTCTTATGTTTATCATTTACTCATCAGTGATTAATGAAACTGCGGAGAATAAATCAAGCGGAACGGCGGAACGGGTTTGTTTGTTGCCTTATACGTGCTCAACAGATTATTTACATGTTATGGATAGTTGTTGATGAACGATGAACGCACATTGTTGTGTGTGTGCTTTTTGTTGGTTGGCTCGTTTCATGCTCTCGCCTCTCTCTCCTCTCTCATTCTCTCTCTCTCTCTCTCTCTCTCTCTCTCTCTCTCTCTCTCTCTCTCTCACGCACACACACACACACACACACACACACACACACACACACACACACACACACACACACAGAGAGAGTACACCACACCACACACACTGATAGGCCTAAAAGGGTCATACGTGGTCAGCTAACCTACATTTAACTGAAACTGAAGCCGGCTGCAAGTATGGCACGCCATTTTCCTTTCACGTGTCATATTTCGTCAAGATCAGCTTGAAGTCCGCCATATAGGCACAAACATTTTGGGGAAAAAAAAAAAAAAAGAATGAAAAAAAAAAACCCCAGAAAAAACGTTTCTCTGAGAATGGGAATAATTAACACCAGCACTAAAACTTTTGTTTTATTTCTTTTTTTCCCCCCAAACTATTTTAGCCTGTCATCAGCACATCATTAAACTGAAAGGAAAGAATGGCCGCTGGACAGGTCTGAAGCAAGAGAATATAAGCTGAGTTACTAGACAGCCGAACGAACACAGAACTACAAAAGAAGGAGAAAACAGTAGCAACATGATCTGACCAGCCACAGGCAGTTGGCATTTTCTGTCTATGATTGAACTGCTCAGCTGACTGATGGGGCTAAAACTGCTTTGTGCGTGCCCACCAGCGCCATATGTCCTATGAAAACGGTGGGGTCACTCTCGCTGAGCGCGAGCTCTCACAAGGATTACCTCCCTTGCAGATTTCGGCAACATCCCCCCCCCTCCCCCAGCCTTCCATCCCATCTATAAAAAAAACTCTTTGATTCTGCTTTTATTTTTTAATCTTTTTTTTTTCTCCTGCACAGTCGTCCACTGGTTTTTTGCCATTGTGACCCCATTAATGCCTTATTGAAAAAA
>CM031616.1:65501778-65525953 GCA_018398815.1 Conus ventricosus
TGGTTCGACACCTTGAGGACGTACAATGCAACCCGCGAACCACAACAGTGAGGGGGACGGTAAATAACAACGCCTGCGGACGAGAGAACTACCGAGGCCCGGTGAAATAACGGGCTAAGCGGCACGCGCTGATCAATGAGGTTGCCACATTGGTCGTGTGGGGTCAATATTGGCCAGCTGTGCAGGCGATGTTGAACTACTGGGCGTCGCTCTCCCCGGGTCGACCGCCCAACGAACTCACGGAGGCCCGGGCTGGCTATGTGCGGTGGGATTGGGCGCGCTCGATTCGCGCTATTCATTTCCGTCTTGTTGGCAGATCGGTTTCTGCCTCTCTGGCTTTTTTCTTTCACTTTTTCCACTCACAAACACATGCACGTACGCACATGTACACACACACGCGCGCATGCACACACACACACATACACACGCACGCACTCGCACGCGCACGCACACACACACACACACACACACACACACACACACACACATATATACACACACGCACGCACGCACGCACGCACGCACGCACGCACGCACGCACGCACGCACGCACACACACACACACACACACACACACACACACACACACACACACACACACACACACACACACGCACTCGCACGCACACATGCACACACACATGCGGGCAATAAGAAGCCGACAACATTTGTACTCGGTATAGATCTGAATCATCATCTCATTAATTGCGCAACTCGGGTTCCATTTTCACAGTCTATAGTTTCTTTTACAGCTCATTTTTTAATAAGGAAAACCTTTTCCAACAGCATTGATCGAATCTGAGACATGCGTCGCTTAATCTTTGAATGTTTGATCCCATGAAAAGAAACTTGAGAGCATTGATCTTTAACATTTCTCAGCATCAAAACGGAAGAAAAATATTTTCCAAAAGCAGTCTTATGCCCACGTGGATGCTGAATTTTGCCAGATCCAGTAAGCTGGATATAAGGGATTGAAGCCGGGTTTTTCATCCAACACAAAATCAATAACCTGATGCCACTTCCCCCACCTCATCTCCCCCCCCCCCTAAAAACACCCGAGTTCCTCCCTTTCTTCCACCCCTAACCTGTTTCAGGTGCCAAAGGAAAAGCAGCCGTAGCACAAAACGACAGTTTGTTATTACAGGAAATTAGTCAACATGACCATAAGATAGGGGGAAAAAATCTTCAAATGCTGCACGAGAGAACGGGAAATGTGTGAAGTGCGCATTGCAACAGAAGATGAAATACCTTTTTTTTGTCACTTATAGTATTGTAAGAACAAAGAGAGAGAGAGAGAGAGAGAGAGAGAGAGAGAGAGAGAGAGAGAGAGAGAGACAGAGCGTGAGAGAGAAGAGAGAGAGAGAGAGAGGAGAGAGAGAGAGAGAGAGAGAGAGAGAGAGAGAGAGAGAGAGAGGATAGGATGAAATAGAAGGGGTGCAAAAAGGGAGCAAAACAAGAAATAGGACATAGAATTTCCATGAATTTATTTCAAGGAATTTCACACACACACACACACACACACACACACACACACACACACACACACACACACACACACACTCGCGCGCGCGCGCGCGCGCACGCACACACACGCCTAGAAAGAGAGAAAGAGTGAGAGAGAGAGAGAGCACTTTCTTTAAAATTGAAGCTGATAGTGCTCGTCATCAACCATACTGTTACTAAAGGAAATATTTAGAACTCTGTGAAAAAGATCTTCGAAAGTATCAGATGATTTCCTCTTCTTCTTCTTCTTCTGTCAGTCTCTTTCTCTCACTATCTGGTAAGTGTATGGGAGACAAAGGACAAAAACAACGACTTAGAGCAGCACAGCTAAAGTTTGCAAGATCGCGTTAACTAGAACTAAAAGTGTATGTAATGTATATGAACTAAAATTGTTTGCCAGGTATACAAATTTTAATGCGTTATAAATCCCAACATATTACCATCATCACGATGCAGGATATAATTTTATTGTATTTGAATTGATGCATTCGTCGGAGTAAGAGAAAATGCTGAGAGTGTTATTTAGCAATCACTGCAGAATGAAAATGTATTATAATCATATACATGGACGTCTGGCAGTCTGAACACGAGTCTTTTCTGGGTAAACTATGAGCATCATATCACTCGGTGCGAAGATGCCTTGGATGGGTAGATGAGAGAGTTAGCACCAACACCAGATTTCTCAAAAGCAACAGCACAAACGTACATAGATGTGTAATAGCGACTTATTCGTGGACATGAAGAACTTGTTTAAATATCTTCATTGGGGTTTGGAAGATGGCATCTGAAAAGCATGGAGGAAAAGGGACCCCCGGCCCCAAAAAACCCTGTTTTTCTTTTTAATTGTGTTTTAGAAGGCCCGAAAATAAAAGGTGCAAAAAAGTAGGATTAAAAAACGAACAAACGGGGGAGTTTCTACCCTCTTTACCTACACACAAAAAAAAAACCCCCAAAACCAAAAAAGTTCCACACACCCCCCCCTTCCCCCTTTTCCTCACCATCCCTCATAAAAAAAAACACCCCCGCTCATAAAAACCAGACGAGGAAAAAATTTTGGCAAACGAATAAGAGCAGTGTTCCCGAAAAGGGGAGCAGATTTATTCATGTTTTGGGGCCTTTTTCTTTAAAAAGTGTCCCAAACTTCCTTTTCACACACAGGGATGCCATGGTATCTAAAAGTTAACTTTTTTTAACGTCAAACCTGGAAATTTTTGATGTAACAGACCTGTTTTTGGGAAAAAAAAAAACCAGGGGAAAAGACAACGTTTAGTCTTTCCGTTGAAAATAGTGTTGGGTTTCTCTTTTTCCGGGGACGGATAATCCCGGATTTTTCGATGCGTCATTGGGTAATCAAAAAATCGCATAAAACCCCAAGACTATAAATCTAAAAGCGATCGATGATCAAAAAATGTTAGTTAAATCGAACTGTTGGAAACCCACTCGCTTTTCGCCCTTCTTTAAATTTTTAGGCAGATGAGGGGGGGGAAAAAGGGGCCCCTTTCTTAAAAAAAAACAAGAAAAAAAATCAGGGGAAGAAATCGCATGTCTTTCCTTGAAACAGAGTTACTTTTCTATTTTTCCCGGGCCCAAAACAAAATACATTTAGGGAGTTAGGTCTTTTTTGATTTGAAGGCACGTCAGAATAACAAGGGGAATTTTGGACTCTCTCCCTTACGGGCCCACATCATCGTTTCACCCCCAGGGTTTTGGGAAAATAAATGTTCTCTCTCGGTTTAAAACTTTTTCAACTGACGGGATTTTTATGGACGTACCCTAAATTCAAGGCATGGGGACGCCCCATCACATGTAGTTAGTAATGGGAATCATTTCCCATGCCCTACTGAAAGGAAAAATTATTCGTGTGGTTTGGATAGGTGTAGGGGGGGTCCCCAAAAAAATTGTGGTTTTTTAACTCTTTTCAAAAAAAAGGGGGTGGTCATTGGGTGAAAGTAAACCACTGAGTGATAGTTTAACAAGGGTTGGTAAGGTGCGGGTCATGTGTTTTTTGAAAAAAGGTATGCCTCCCCTAGGAGGAAGGGGGAAAAAGGAAATCGTTTTAAACCCGGGGCAGAGGGCCTAGAAAACCAAAACCTGTCAGGCCGGGGGTTTCCCCCTTTTGGCTGACTAGTCTTTTCCCAGCCCTTCCCCCTTTTCCCCTTCCCCCCTTTCCCCCTTTTTCCCCCTTTAACCCCGTGGGGGGTTTGAAGGGGCCCCCATGGTTTGGGCCCCCGGGTTTGGCACCCCCCGGGAAATTAAGGATTTCCAGCGAGGGGAAAGGTCGGGGCTCTTCATCTCTCCAGGGACAGGAAAAGGAGAGGGAGGGAGTTGGAATCTTTCTCTCCGTGCAAAAAAGGGAGTCGAGGGAAAAGGAGTCGGAAGTCTATCTCCAGGACGGGGGGGAAATGGGGGGGGGAGCCGATGTCTGAGAGGGGCCCGGGGAACCCTGAAAGGATGGGGCGAGTCGAAATTTCGGATGCAGGATAGCTTTAAAGGGTTGAGAGAAAATTTCATTTATTTTCCTGGTCTGGAGTTTGGGGGCCCAAAGGGGTTTGTGGGGGCCGTGTTTATGAAGTCTTGAGTGAGTTAGTTTCCCTTCGGGGAAAAGGTGTTTCCTTTTAAAAAATTTGTTTATAACGTGTTTGATGTAAATTTGGTTAAGTGTTTTCCCGAAGGGGGGAGGGGGGGGAAGAAAAAACATTCGGTTTGGGGGGCCCGCCTTTTGGTTGTTTGGGAAAGGGTTTTGGCGTGTGCGTATGGATTTTAAAATGCTTTTCATGAATGCGGGGGATTTGCAAAGGGGACAGTGGTGCCCCCGACCCCATTTTCCCCAAAACGTAGCTGCCTTTTGTTTCCCCTGAAAAAAAAAAAAAAGAAAGTTTCTTTTTTGGTCCCTTCAGGGAAGGATTTCTATTTTCCCCTTGGGGGCCCTTTGAGAAAAAAAAAGATTTTGATTTTTACCCTAAAGGGTTTTTGGGGGAAGAAAAAAAAAGAATAAAAAAGATTTTTTTTTTTAAACCCTCAAGGGTTTGAGGGAAAAAAAAAAGAAAAGAAATTATTTTAATTATTTATTGTGTTTTATTTTTGGGCTTTTGGGTTGGGTTTTTTTTCTATTTCTATATGTTTTTCGGGTGGTTGACTTTTTCTTTTGTTTGCTCAAATCCTTTAAAGGTTTTTTTTTTTTGTAGGATTTTTTTTTGCCCCTTTCCCCCACCTCAGGACCGTTTGCCTAAACCTCCTTTGTCTTTTCCTGGCAGCAAGGGGGCAGGGCGTTGGGGGAATCGCTGTTTTCCCCCTAGAGTATTTTTTTTTGGGGGGCCCCCTTTCCCCCGGGGACTGTTACCCCAAATATTTTCCTGGGGTTAAAGCAGGGGGGCAGGGGGTTTGGGGAGCCCAAATTTCCTTCCTTCTCTTAAATATCTTTTTTTTTCCCCTTTTCCATTGTTTCAGTTTTTTTTCCCCCTTTCCCCCTCGGGTTTTGGGGGTTTCAACTTCTCCCCCGCCCACGTAATAGTGTAGGGGGTTTGGAGTTGTTTTCCCGGGCCAGCCCAAATAAACATTTTTAAATCTTTTGTTTTATTTTTTTTCTGTGTGTGGTGCGAGATTTTTTTTAAATTGGGGGGGAAGGGTGCATTTATTGTTTGATTGTTAGTATTTTGTTTTTACGGTAGTGTGGTGTATTTGTGCAGGATTTGTTTTTCCGTCTCCATTTTCACGGGAGAAAAGAAACCCAAATTTGGGGTTTGCTGTTGGGGGTTTCTTTTGCTTTTTTTGTTTTCATTTACTACCTGTTTCCTTTTGTATTTTTAACATTTCCTTTTCACCCTTTTTAAAAACCTCAAAAACCTTCTCCTAAATTAAGCTCCTATTTGGGTTTTCTTTCAATTTTTCATCTTTTAGGTAGGTTTTTTCCGTATTTTGGTGTTTCTTCCCCCTTTTTAATTATTTGTGCTTCCATTTGTTTTGTAAAATTTAAATTTTTCACTTGGGCGTTTAAGGCAAATCATTTTTTTTGGGAATTTGTTTTGGGAAATTTAAGAAAGGGAAAGAAAAAACTGAAAAACAAGAACATTTAAAAAACTAAAATTTTATAAAGAATTTATTTTCAGGAAAACTTTATTGGGGTTTTTTCCTTTTTTAGGAAAAAAAGATTTTTTTTGGAACTTTTTTTTTTTAAAATTCCAAATTGATAGCAGTTTAAAAATTTTTTTTTGGGAAAAAATTCTTTCCCTTGGATTTCTTTTTCTACCCTGTTTAATTAAGCTGTTTTTTTTTTTACGGGGGAAAAATTAAATTTCTTTATTTGTTTATATTATAATTACATTTTGGGGAAACATATAAGCAAAATCATTTATCGCCTTTTTTTTTATCAAAATTTGAGTTGGGTTTTGTGTTTATATCTTTTGAGGGTTCTTTTGGATAAATTTTGAAAAATAGGGTTAAACAAGGGGAAAACGTTGGGGTTTTTTTGATGGAAAAAAAATTACCAACTATGTGCTTTCAATGCAGGGGGATGGGGGAGACAGGCAAAAGAAGGGGGTTAACTGAAGAAAATAAACTACAGGGGGGAGCTAAAGGGAAAATGGGACAAACAGGGGGGAAGCTGAAATTTGGAAAAAAAAGTTTACAGGGGGAGTAAAATTGAAGAAAAAGTTTTCAGGGGAAAGCTAAAAGCTAAAAAAGAACGTCAATTTAAGTTGAGGCATTTTAAAACTGGAGACTGATGTAAAATTTTAAAAGAACCCAGGATCAAGGAGAACCCCCAACCAGTGGGTTTCCCGCAAGCGCCCCTCAACCAAAAGCGGCTATTTCCCAAAAATTTGCCCCCCTTTCGGGGAAAAAAAAAGGGAAATGACATCGTTAGTTTTTTTTGTTCGCTTTGAAAGTCACGCAAGTTTTGGGGGTTGGGCCCAAAAGGGGAAAAGGGGAATTGTATTTGCGTCTTTGTTTAAGGGTAGCGTTTTGGGGACACTGTCCACCCATTTGCGGGCGAAACAAAAATTTAAATTGGGACAGTTAAAAAAGAAGAATCCTAAAGGGAAATTTCAATGTTCTGCTGATCTTTTTCGCGAACTTTTTCCGCCCTTGTGCCCCCCGGAAAAAAGGAAAATCTTTTTCCGTCTTTTTTGTCCGTAAAAGTCTTTTTTTGGGATCGATGGATCGATTTATCAAAAAACAAAAAAAAAAATTTTAAATCACTGCGAGTTTTCTCCTTTTAGGGAAAAACTTTTCCAGAGCGGGAGCAAAGATCTGGCCACTTTCCTTAAAAAAAGGCAATTTGAAAGCTTTTAAAGGAAATGTGTCAGGGGCCCTGATCAATATTTTTATCTCCCCAAAAAGGGCGTGGTAGGAAAGGAAAATTTTTCCATTTTGGGTTATGCGTCATTTTACTTTTCCCATCAGGACGGGGGAATTTTACAAAAAGGGGAAATGTGGGTCATTTCTGAGTCCTCAAGGTTTATACCTATTAGGAACGGACAGGGATTTTTCCCCGGGGTTCGAGTGACTTTCATAAAGTCCCAAGAAATCCCCGGGCCGGGAAAAAAAAACCCGTTGTTCTCAGAAAACCGTTCCGGGGTCGTGGACAAGGGACCCCCGCGTAGCCCTTGGGGGGCCCAGTTCTTGGACAAAAAACAAAAATTTTCAAAAATTCAGTCAGCGGCCGATCAGAAAATTTGCGATTGGTTTCTATTGCGTTTTTGCAATTTCCCTTTTTAAAAAAAGGAATTCCCCTTTCAAAAAAATTGATTCAAAACCCGCATTATTTCTCCACTGTTTGTGAAAAAGGCCCTTTTGTTTTGGCACCAGATCAATGGGTTTTGAGGGGACTGGTTTTTAAAAAAAACGGAGCCATCAATGGATTGAAAGGCTTCTTTTTTGCGAGACACTGGGTGCACCACTGCTGGTGTACGGGAAAATTTTTCCTTTCGTGCTTAAAAACCAGTTTCCCCAACCCAATGTCCAAAAGTGTAGGCGTTTGGGGGGAAAGATTAAAACTTTTCCGGGTGGGGGGAAAAATTTCAGTCGAAACCCTTTATACTCGGTTTTTTTTCCGCCTGTGCATTGATAACCCGTCTGGGGAACTTGATTTTTGGGAATTTGCCAGGTTTCGCAAACTTTAACATGGGGTGCGGAGGTTTCGTTTTTTTCCCTTGTCTTGTGAGTATTAGATCAAACGTTTTAGAGGGGGAAAAGGTTTTAAAAAAGCCGCTAAAAGTCTCAAAAGGGTTTTGAACCCCAGATTCCCCCAGATGTTTTTAAAAGAAATGCGGGGAAAAAGGGGAGGGAGACGCTGAGACAATACTTTCTCTGCTAAACAGATGTCACTGACGTACCAACGGAAAAACCAACGTCCATACTGGACTCTAAACATTCTCTAAGATGTGTACCTGGAAGGAAAACCCAAAACAAGTTGTCTTTTCCAAAACCACTTAGAGAGACAGTACTACAAAAGGTCATGATGCTTGTTCGGGGTTAAATTTTGGAAATTAAAAAGAAACATTAAAGATGTTCTTGTTTCTTTTTTTTGGCCCAGGTGCACAAGGAAGTTACAAAATTTACTCCCGCTCATGTGAATCTCCCCAAAAAAACTTCTCAAAAAAGGTCGCGCCCAGGTGCACCTTTACCCCAAAAGGGCCTCTCTTTTTCCCGTTCCATTTCCGGAAGGTGGTTTATTGTTTTGGGGGCCCTTTTTCCACGTCTTTTTCCCGGACATGGGCTTTTATTTTAACTTTGGGGGAAATACAGCGAAAAGGGTTTATCCAGAGGCGTTTTCCACTGAAAAAAAAATTGGGATCCCAGTGTTTGTGCTGAAGCTTTACTTGCGTTTTTTTTCCCAAGAGTGGGTCTTCCGACAAAATTTCTCTCGGATTGGGGAAAAACGAAATTATTTTGATCTCTTTGAGAAAAAATTTCAAAATGTTTTTAATTCTTTCCATTTAAACCACGCCATATCATCCCCATGGGAAGGGCCCAGGGTTTTGGAACCCGTTTCAAGGGAAAACGTTTGAAGTCCATGTTGAAAAAGGGTTTTGAAAGGGCGGGAAACCCCCTGAATGGGATCGTTTCATCCCGGTTTTGGGTTTTTTGGGCTTCAAAAAATTTCCAAACGAAACGCTGGGTTTTCACCCATTTGAGCTTCTTTTCGGCCCACTCCCCCAAGGGGCCCTTTGGATTATTGATGACCCAATGGAGGGAAAAGCGGAATACTGACAGTAAAACTTTTTACCCAATCGTTTAGAACTGCATACTTCGTTTTGAAGGTTTGGCATGTGGTTTTGCAAAACAGCAGTTAAATGGGAAAAAACAGTTGTGTACAAGGTTTTGCAAAACAGAAAAAAAGGCACTTTCCTTCGCTTTGGGGGGAAATGCCCTTTGGGGCTATCACTGATGAACTTTAAACAACCCTTCGTTTTATTTTGGAAAGGGGGGCCCTTTTTTCTGGGGGGGTCGAAAAACTTTTCTGCATTTAAATTTTTAGCCCAAAATAAAACATGAAAAGGTTTTCCATTTTGCCCATGTTGAAAAAGGTTGTTAAACGTACAAATGTTGTTTTTAACCCAGTCAGTTGGGGATTTTGTCCTTGGCCGGGAAAACTGATGTAAAACTTGACGGGATATTATCAGTGATAAAATTTTGTCCCAATGAAAACGTACGGGCAGATCAAAGGTTGGGAAAACGCAAATGTGGGGAGGGGTTAAAAAATTTTACAGTGCAAAAGAGGTTGTACCCCTTCCTACCTTTTTCTGTTAAAGGTAAAAACCTTTTGAGGATGGGGTTTCTTCGAATGATTTGTTACAAGTCAAACAAAAAACAGTTTCAAAGAAATTTGAAAGACTTCCCAGGTTGTTTTGACGGATACCCCGGGTTCAGTGATTGGTTTTTTGAATCCTTTGTTTTCATTTAAACTACTAAAATTTCCATTGCAAAATCCAGCCCCTTAACCCCCCATTTGAAAAAAAAGGGGTTTGGTTGAGAAAAGAAATCAATGTAATGTGGTTTTAAAGGTAATGAAACCTTCTAATTCCGTCACCCTCACCGGGTTGTTTTTGGTGGCCCAAACCCTGAGGGTTTTTCGGTGCTTTTTTCTGCATCGTTTAAAGGGGAAACTTAACAAGTCACTTTTTCCCGGATCCCGGGCCCACCCCAGCTTTGAAGAACTTCTGGGGTCACCCTTGGGAAGGGAAAATTATTTTTTTTGAAGAAAGGATTTGAAAAAAGGGGGTTTTACTGGCGTTTCCCAAATGGCTGAAGTTTTGAAAAGGGAAAAAGGGACAGCATTTCAACCCCTTTTTTGGTCTTTCCAGTGGACGAAAATCCCATTTGGTTTGAAAAATTTCCCCCCGCTTTTTTGCCGGGAATGATGCGACCCCCTAAAAACCCATAAAATGTGGTGAAAGTCAGTTTTTTTTGATGACTTTTGTTGGCTGCAAAAGTCAGGGTGCCTCCTTTCTAACTTACGGCTGTTTTTCCAGACCAGAATTTTTTGGTTTGACTGCAAGACCATCAAAAATTCGCCCCCGGGGTTTTTTCAAACTCTCGGGGTTTTTTGGGGCCCACACTTTTTAAGGGGGAAAAATGATCCCAGGGGGAAGAAAGTAAAAAGATTTTATCCTTACAAAAACCCCACTACAAAGAAACAGATCAGGTCACTCATCGGATTGTTGTTTTTTTTAACTATAGACGATTTGTCCCCCCAACTTTGCGTCCCTGACGGCCCCTTTGACTAAAATGCGAAAGGGACGAAGAAAAAAAGTATTGTGTGGTTGATGAGTGCCAGAAGGCTTTGGGTGTTTTCCCAAAAACCAACCTTTTAAATATTTTTTTTGTTCTTTTGTTACCCTCCCTCTCCCGAAGCTTTATTTTGGAAAATGATGCCAGTTCCCAAAGGAAAGGGGCGGTAATGTTGCAGGAAAAAAAATGCCTTTTTTACCCTCCGTTTTCAATTTTCGCCAAAGGAAGAAGGGTTTTCAAAAACAAAAAGAGAAAAAATTCCCTATTGAGAGAGAGTGCTTTTGGTATTGTATGGGCCCTGTGGAAGTTCGCCAGGTTCTTGCCCGGAAGGGAAAATTTCGGTTTATGGGGGTGACCACAGGGGCCCCTGATTTTTTTGGAAACGTCAAAAGGGTAAAACTGCAGATTATTAAGGTTTTTTTGGCATTTCCCGGAATTCCAATTTTTCTGTTGAACCGTGCCTGGTTTCACAAAATGGCCCTGGAGATTTATTGGGCACGGTATGAATATTAAAGGACAAAAGTAACGGGCTTTTAAGGGAAAGGGGTATTCCCGTTTTTTTTCTTTTTTTAAAGATTTCGGGGTGATCCATTTGACAGTGATTGTTGCTACTGACGATTTAAATTTAAGTGGTATTTTTGCATAATTTGCTTGTTGAAGGGGACTATATTTTTTTAAAAAGCAAAAATATGATGTTGATGTATTACTTTTCTATTCTTTGCTTTTTTCTTTCCCTAAAAAAATGAAAAATCATCATGTACTATTTATTTTCTAACTTGCTTGTGAAGATGAAAAATATATGTAAAAGTGTGATGGGGAAATTTTCCCTTTTTGAATGTATTTTAAAACCATGTTTTGAATTTTTGCAAGAGGGGGAAAAAACCCAAATTTTTTTTCATTTTTTACTGTCAACAAAGGAAAACATGGACTTTTCAATGGACTATAACATTACATGTGGGGGGGAAAAAACTATGTTTTAAAATTTGTTTTTTTGTTTTAAAGTTTATTGGGAACATTTACCCTTGGGAAAAATTCTCATTTTAAGGGGTTTTGGGAAAAATATGATTTTTGAGACAAAAATCAAGGGGAAAATTTTGTGCCCCTTCCTTCTTAATATTTTTAAACACCCCAAATTTTTTACCTTTGAATTGTTAATATCCCTAGTTGGGTTTTTTTCAATGTTAATTTTTTGAAATGTATTTTTTTTGAAGTAAAGGTGATTTAAATTATGAATTTTTTTTTTAGAAAGACTGAAAGTTTGAAAAAATATATTTATGGGGGGTCTGATGTTTTATTCTATACGTTGATTATTAATTTGGTGGAAAAATGTGTGATGGTTACACATTTTGGAGGGTTCATGGGTGAAAATGTGTTTTAAATGAAGTTTTTTTCCTTTTTAAAAAAATTTTTTTGGAGAAAATTTTTTCATCCCGGAATGGGGGGGCCTTTTGACGTTTGCCTCACATCAAGGGGAGTGCGCTCCCTCACATGTAGTTAATTAAATATGAATCATTTCCCCTTTCCACTATGAAAAAAAAGAATTTTCGTTTTGGGCTGGGCTAGTGTAGGCGGGGTCCCCAAAAAAAAATTGTGAGTTTACTCATTCAAGAAACAAGGGTGGTCCCTTGGGTTGGGAAAAAGCCACTGAGTTAATTTAGTTTAACAAGGGGTTTGGGGGGGTGGGTTTGGGCATGTGTTTTGAAATGGTATGCACTTTATAGGAGGAAAAGGGGGTTAAAAAAATCAGTTTTTTAACCCCCGGGAGATGGGCCCAGAGACCGAAACCCGTTTAGGACGGTTGGGGCCTTTTCTGCTGACTTGTCCTTTCCAGCCCTTCACCCCCTTTTTCCCCCTTTGCCCTTCACCCTTACCTTTCCCCCCGTTTAGGTGGTTGAAGATGGCCAGGGGGGTGAGGAACACACCGGGAGGCAGCCCCAGGGGAAATTTAAGGGGCTCCAGGGAGAGGGTCGGGAGTCGTCATTCTCCCGGGAAAGGGGAAGAGGGGAGAGGGGGTTGGAACTATCTCTCCAGTGACAAGAGGGGTCGAGGGGAGGGGTCGGGAAACATTAGGACGGGAGAAAACGAGGGGGGGGGAGGGGGCGATGTCTGAGAGAGACAGGGAAAACTGAAAGGATTTAAAGGGGAAATGTAAATTGGGGTTTCAGGCATAGCCCTCAAGGAGTGAGAGAATCATTTATTTTTTGGGGTTTGGGGTTTGTGGGGCCAAAAGTTGTGTGGAGGCGGATTTTGAAGTCTTGAGGGGAGTTAGTTTGCCTCTCAGTGGAAAGGGTTTCTACCTGTTTAAAAAATTTTTTTTTTAAAAAAGTTTTGAAGTTGTTTTGTAAAGTGGGGTTTTCCCCCAAAGGGGAGGGGGGAAGAAAAAACATTCGGTAGTGCGCCTTTTGGGGTTTATTGGAAGGATTGCGTGTGGTTTGGAAATTAAAAAGCTGTCATGAATGCGCCCAAGGGGGAAAGTGACAGTGACAATGATGGAGCCAGGGTTTTCTTTATGCCTGCCCCAACCCAAAGCCTTTTTTAAACCAATGGGAAAAAGGGGGTGACTCTCGCTTTACTGAGTTTTCCTTCCCTGCGATTTGCACTGCCCTCCCCAACCTTTTTTTTTTTTTTTTTCATTTTTTGTTGTTGTTGTTTTGATTCTTTCTTTTCCTTTTAATTCTTTTTCCCCACTGTCGTCCCTTGGTTTTTCCCGGCCCCCGTGGCCCCCTTTTTTTTCCTTTGGGGGAAAAAATTTATTCCTTTTTTACCGTTTTGTTAAAATGGGCATGAAAAAGAATTTACACTTTTTTCCCCTGTTGGCAAATTTAAAATGCCAAAATTTCTGTTGTAATCTGCCGATTATACACTTTATTAGACTGGGAAATGCCCGTTTTCTATATAGCCCTTTCTTTTAAACATTTTTAAAATGGGGGTCTTTATGGGTTTTTATTTACTCAAACAGTGAATTATGCAACCTGCGGGGTAATAAAACAAAAGGGGGGGGGGGCGGGTTTGGGTTTTTTGCCTTATTTGTTTTCAACGATTATTTTCCATGTTAGGATTGTTTTTGATGAACGATGAAAAGCACTTTTTTGTGTGTTGTCCCTTTTTTTTGGTTGGCTCGTTTTCCTGTTTTCGCTCTCTCTCTCTCTCTCTTTCCCTTCTCCCCTCTCTCTCTCTCTCTTCTCTCTCTCTCTCCCCTCTCTCTCACGCAAAAAACACACACCCCACACACACACACAAACACACACACAAAACACAAAACACACCGAGAGAGTTCCCCCACAACCCCACACCCGGTGGCCCAAAAAAGGGGCTTCGTGGTCAGTTAAACCAAAATTTTTAACCCGAAAATGAAAGCCGGCTGAAGTATTTGGGAGCCATTTTTCCTTTTACAGGTCATATTTCGTAAGATCAGCTTTAAGGCCCCATATAGGCCCCAAACATTTTGGGGGAAAAAAAAAAAAATGAAAAAAAAAAACCCAAAAAAAAAAGTTTCTTGAGATTTGGGGAAAAATTAACCCCCAGCACTAAAATTTTTTTTTTTTTCTTTTTTTTTCCCCCAAAATTTTTAAGCCCGTCATCAGCCAAATCATTAACTGAAAAAAGGGAAAAAATGGCCGCTGGACAGGTCTGAAACAAGGAATTATAAGTGAGTTACTAGAAAGGGCCCCCAACGAAAAAGAACCCACAAAAGAAGGGAAAAAAAACAGTGCAACATGATCTGACCCGCCCGGCGTTGGGCATTTTTTTGTTTTGATTGAACTCTCACCTGGCTTTGGGGCTAAACTGGGTTTGTGCGGTGGCCCCCCCCAAGGGGCCCTATTCCCATGAAAAGGTTTGGGGTCACCCCTCGCTTTAGCGCGAGCTCTCCCCAAGGTTACCTCCCTTGCGAAATTTTTTGCAACATCCCCCCCCCCTTCCCCCCAGCCTTCCCCTTTCCCCAAACTAATTTAAAAAAAAACTCTTTGATTCGCTTTTATTTTTTAATTTTTTTTTTTTTTTCTCCTGCAAAAAGTGGTTTCCACGGTTTTCTGCCCTTGTGACCCCCCATTAAATTTCCTTTATTTGGAAAAAAATTTAACTTCTTTTTGACCCTTGTTAGATAAGTTTGGGGAAGCAAATTTACACTTTAATTTACTGTTTTAAAATAAAAATTTCCCCCTTTCTATTGGGAATTTTTCCGAATTTTGGAAATTGTTTATTTGACTGGAGTGTTTATTTGAAAATTTTATACCCCTTTTGGGAAATTATTTTTGGGGTAGGGGGCCCTTGTCAGTGATTTATGTAATCTGCGGGGGGAAAAAATCAAGCGAAACGGTGGGGGATTTTTCGTCTCCCTTATGCGTTGTCCCAAAAGAATTTTTTGTCCGGTTTTTGATTGGTGGTTTTATGAAACGATGGCCGCCCTTTTAGGTTTTCGGGCCCTTGGGGTTTTTTTTGGGGTGGGGTCGTCTCTCTCTTTTCTTTTTCTCTCTCTCTCTCTCTCTCTTCTCTTCCCCCTCTCTTTTCCTCCCCTTTTCACAACACACACCAAAAACACACACACACCACACCAAAAACACACAACCCCACCACCAATGAAAGCCCTGGAAGGGTCCTTTATGGTCGCTTGACTTCAATAAAAAATGGAAAAATGAGGCCGTTTGCTAAAGGAAAGGCCACGGGCCCTTTTTCCCCGCACGGTTTTTCATTTTTTTTGGGTTTTCCGTTTTAGGGCACGAATCTACCAGATAGGTTTCAAATTTTTTTGGGGAGAAAAAAAAAAAAGGGACAAAATTAAAAGCCCAAAAAAACGTTTTTTTTTGGGAACGGGAGTACCTAAAACCGCCCCTCCAAAACTTTTTACTTTTTTTTTTGTTTATAAAAAATTATATGCCCCGTAATAGCAACCCCTATTAAATGAAATGAAAGAAAGGCAGATGGGCGGACCTTTAAAAAAAGAAAACAAAAAACTGAGAGAGCCCAAAACAAACCCGAAATGTAAAAAGAAAGGACCCAAAAAAAAAAGCAATGTGGTTTTTTTTTTTGACCAGCCCCCAGGCAACACAAGGGAAGGGGGGTTTTTGGGGGGAGGGGGAAAACAAAAATCACAAAAGGGCCTTTCGCTTTTGGGCTTTGGGGGGCGCCCCCGTTCTGCCCTTTTTTTGCAGGAAAATTTCGATGGGGGGGATCTTTTCTTGGGTTTAATGCAAGCTTCAGGATGGAAATGAAGAGTGATTTGAAGGGGTTCGCGAAGGAAAAAACGGGGAGAGAGGGGAGAGAGAGGGAGGATGAGGGGGGAGAGAGAGGAGGAGAAAAAAGAGAGAGGGGGAGGGGGGAAAAGAGGAGAGGGGGTTTTTAAGGGGGAGAGAGAGAGGAAAAAAGGGGGGTTTTTCAAAATTGGGAAAAAGGGGGCTGGGGGGGTGGATTTTGGTTTGGAAATTTTTTAAAAGAATAATACAAAAAAAAAAATATTTCACCACATACTTCCGACCTTTCCCCAAATTTTCCCAAGGTTTTCTTTTTTGGGTTTGGGGTTTGTCGTAGCAAGTAAAGCTTGTCTTGGGTTGTAGAGCCCCCAAAGGGTTTGAAAGGCGTGGGCTTCCCCCATTATCAATTTAAAATTCTTTTGTTTTTTTTGGCGAGCCCGTCCCTAACAAATTTCCCTTCCCCCTGTGCGCACGGTCAGGGTATTTTCGCGCGAGATAGTGGAAAAAGGGCCCTTTCGGTGCGGAAACTATGTCGTTCCCGTAATTTAAATTTTTTAATCTGATGCCCTTGGGTGGGTTTAAAAACCCCGCAGGGAAATTTCCCCTGTTGGGGGGTTTTATTGCACATTTGGAAAAATTAGGAAAATTTTTCCGACCGCAAAAACTACTGGTAATACACAGAAAGACGCGGGGGGGAAAAAACGAAAAACCCACACACGTTCGACGGAGAAGAAAAGGGCAATGTTTAAAAAAACAGTGCGGGTTTGGGGGTGGGGGCGGGAAGAGGGGACAACAGAGGGGAGAGAGAGAGGGGGGAGAGAGAGAGAGGAAGGAGTGAGAGAGAGAGAGAGGGGGAGGGGGAGAGAGAGAAAAGAAACTCCAAACCATTTAATACTTGCACTCACACAGACCCCAAAAGACACAGAAAACCCCAGGGCCAAAACAAAACACACCACACACACACACACACCCCACACACTTCGACGAGAAATTTTGGTTTTACTTTTATCGATTTAAAATGGATGCCTTTCAGAACAAGTCTTTCCTAAAAAAAATGTCTACGTTGGAAAACAAAACTTTTAAAGGAGATTTTTTTGCTTTAGTGCATACATGCCTTCCACGGCATACTTGCCCTTTTTTACGGGCAAAGTTTGGGAATGATGTTTTTTTGTTCTTATACCCAAACGAATTTTTTTGATAAACCCCTTTTTGTTATATAATTCCCGGGAAAGGGATTTAAAATGGAAGGGGCTTGGTTTTGGGTTATGTTGGGTTAAAATTTCCCCACCCAAATTTCACACCCAGCGCAAGCACCCTCTCTCTTTTCTCTCTGGTTTAAAATCACGTAATCTTGTAAAAAAACTCAAAATTTTTAATACTTTTTACTACTACAAAACAAAAATTCTACTACTTCCTACTATTCTTCTTCCCCCACCACCAAAACCCGGCCTTTTAAATATTACTACTTCTTCTTCTAGTTCTTTTTCTACTACTATTACACCACACACTGAGAGGAGGGAGGAGAGAGAGAGAGAGGGGGGGGGTGAAGGGGAAGGGGGGGGAGGGGAGAGAGGGGAGAGGGAGTGGAAAATGAGGTGGATGAGGGGGAGAGGAGAGAGAGAGAGGGATGGGGAGAAGGGAATATACCCCCGTATGAAAGCGCGCGGGCGTTTTTCCCCTAAAACCCCACAAAATGAGAGGAGGGAGGAGAGAGAAGAGGGGGAGTTTGGGAGAGAGGGAGAGGATGGGAGGGGGAGAATGTGTTTATGACGCGTGCGCGCATGCTAAAAAGAGGGCCCTTTTTTGGTTGTTGATTAAGAAAAATTTTGCTCAAAACCGTTGGGCGATTTCAGCTACCGATTTTAAGGATTGTGGTGAGTACAGAACAAACCCTCGCGGTTCCCCGTTCCACACAAGAGGGACAGATATTTTTCCCGTATCACCCCGCCTTTGGGCCCCAATTTCCGCCGGTTTATTTACGGGGCAATTTTTCATGATTTGCTCCATTTCCCCCCCCCCCTCCCCGCAAAAAAATCCTTTTTTTCAACACTAGGGAGTTCGGTTAGGGACGGATGATTCTATACCCGCCCCTTCCCCGTAACTTGTCTTCGGGGTGGATTAAAAATCCTGGTGGAAGGTCTCCCCCCCAAGCTCTCCTTGCCCTCCCCCGCCCCTTTTTTCCCCCTTCCCCCCCGTCCGGGCCCCTTCCCCATCCTTTCCTTGGGGTCGTTTTTTTGGGCGTGCTTTCCCGCCGAAAAATGTATAAAGTTTGTTTGGTTTTTCGGTGCCCAAAAATTTTAAAATTTCGTCCCCCTTCCCCCGAAGCGGGAGGAGTGGGGCGGGGGGGGGGGGGGGGGGGGGGGGGGGGGGGGAGGGGGGGGGATGGGGGGGGTTGGGGAGGGGGGTGGAAATGTGTGTGTGTGTGTGTTGGGTGTGGTGTTTTGGGTTGTGTGTTGTGTTGGGGTGCGGGGGTGCATTTCCCGCCCCAAAATGACGTGGGGTTTGAACAAAACTGAACATCTTTGTTTTTTTTGTGTGTGACGTTTCCCCATCAGGGACATCTACCTTTTTTATTATTTAAAATGGGGGGAGAGACAGAGAAAAGGAGAGGAGAGAGAAGAGGGAGGGGGAGAATGGAAGGGGAAGAGAGAGAGAGAGAACGACCGAAAGGGCTGGCCGGGGGAATATTATGTTTTTTTACTAATAAAAAACCAGGGCAAACTAATTCTGTTGTAATCTGCCGATTATATCACATTTATTGACTGGAGTGCCTGTTTGCATATATATTGCCTTACATATATCATTAATATGGGTCTCTTATGTTTATCATTTACTCATCAGTGACTTATGCAACCTGCGGATAATAAATCAAGCGGAACGGCGGACGGGTTTGTTTGTCTGCCTTATACGTGTCAACAGATTATTTACCATGTTATGGATAGTTGTTGATGAACGATGAACGCACATTGTTGTGTGTGTGCTTTTGTTGGTTGGCTCGTTTCATGCTCTCGCTCTCTCTCTCTCTCTCTCTCTCTCTCTCTCTCTCTCTCTCTCTCTCTCTCTCTCTCTCTCTCTCTCTCTCACGCACACACACACACACACACACACACACACACACACACACACACACACACACACACCACAGAGAGAGTACACCACACCACACACCACTGATAGGCCTAAAAGGGTCATACGTGGTCAGCTAACCTACATTTAACCTGAAACTGAAGCCGGCTGCAAGTATGGCACGCCATTTTCCTTTCACAGTGTCATATTTCGTCAAGATCAAGCTTGAAGTCCGCCATATAGGCACAAACATTTTGGGGAAAAAAAAGAATGAAAAAAAAAAAAACCCCAGAAAAAACGTTTCTCTGAGAATGGAATAATTAACACCAGCACTAAAACTTTTTGTTTTATTTCTTTTTTTTCCCCCAACTATATTTAAGCCTGTCATCAGCACATCATTAAACTGAAAGGAAAGAATGGCCGCTGGACAGGTCTGAAGCAAGAGAATATAAGCTGAGTTACTAGACAGCCGAACGAACAGAACTACAAAAGAAGGAGAAAACAGTAGCAACATGATCTGACCAGCCACAGGCAGTTGGCATTTTCTGTCTATGATTGAACTGCTCAGCTGACTGATGGGGCTAAACTGCTTTGTGCGTGCCCCCCAGCGCCATATGTCCTATGAAAACGGTGGGGTCACTCTCGCTGAGCGCGAGCTCTCACAAGGATTACCTCCCTTGCAGATTTCTGCAACATCCCCCCCCCCTCCCCCAGCCTTCCATCCCATCTAATAAAAAAACTCTTTGATTCTGCTTTTATTTTTTAATCTTTTTTTTCTCCTGCACAGTCGTCCACTGGTTTTCTGCCATTGTGACCCATTAATTGCCTTTATTCTGGAAAGAATTTACTTCTTTTTGACCGTTGTTAGATAAGATGGGAAGCAGTTTACACTTTATTCACTGTTGACAAATAAATGCCCACTTCTCTATTGTAATTTGCCGATTTTATGGAGTTGTTTATTAGACTGGAGTGTTTATTTGCATATTTTATACCTTCTGTAAATTATTTGATAGGGTCTCTTACGTCAGTGATTTATGTAATCTGCGGGTAATAAAATCAAGCGAAACGGTGGGCGGATTTGCTTCGTCTGCCTTATGCGTGTCAACAGAATTATTGTCAGGTTATTGATTGGTGTTGATGAACGATGACCGCATATAGTTACGTGCGTGGTTTTTGTTGGGTGGCTGCCTCTCTCTCTCTCTCTCTCTCTCCTTCTCTCCTCTCCTCTCTCTCTCTCTCTCTCTCTCTTACACACACACACACACACACACACACACACACACACACACACACACACACACGCACCAATGACAGCCCTGGAAGGGTCCTCTATGTCAGCTGACTTACAATAAACCTGAAACTGAGGCCGTATGCTAGGACGGCACGCCATTTTCCTCGCACAGTGTCATATTTCGTCCAGATCAGTCACAGAATCTACCAGATAGGTACAAATCTTTGAGAATAAAAAAAGGACAAAATTAAAAGCTAAGAAAACGTTTCTTTGGGAACGGGAATACCCAACACCAGCACTCAAACTTTTTACTTTTTTTTTTGCTTAAAAAAATTATATGCCTGTCATCAGCACACTATTAAACTGAAATGAAAGAATGGCAGATGGACGGACCTGAAACAAGAAAACAAAAGCTGAGAGAGCCAAACAAACAGAACTGTAAAAGACGGACAAAAGAGAAGCAATGTGTTTTGACCAGCCACAGGCAACACAGAGAAGTGAAGGGGAGGGGGAATACAGAACTCACAAATGGCTTCGCTGGGTTGGGAGCGCCCACGTTCTGCAATTTTAGCAGGAAATGCAGATGGGGTGATCTTCTCTTGGGTAATGCAAGCTTCAGGATGGACATGAAGAGTGATAGAAAGGATACAGCGAAGGAAGCCGGGGAGAGAGAAAAGAGAGGGGAGAGAGAGAGAGAGAGAGAGAGAGAGAAAAGAGAGAGAGAGAGAGAGAGAGAGGAGAGAGAGAGAGAGGGGGGGTATATCAAAAAGGAAAGGGAGCTGGGGGGGTGGATTGTGGTGGATTTAATAAAGAATAATACAAAAAGAAATATTTCACACATACTTCCGACCTACGCCATTTCTAAGTTTTTCTTTGCGTTTACGTGTTTGTCGTAGCACGTACGCTTGTCTTGCTTGTAGAGCCCCAACCGGTCGAAACGCGTGGCTTCTCCATTATCAATATAACTTCGTTCTGTTTATTTGGCGAGCCAGTCCATAACAACTTTCATTCCCACTGATGCGCACGGGTCAGAGTTTCGCGCGAGATAGTGGAAAGGCCGTTTCGGTGCGGAACTATGTCGTTCAGTAATAAATCTTTAATCTGCTGCCATTTGCGTGTTAAAGACCTCGCAGAATTCCTCTGTGGGGCGTTATTGCACATTTGGAAGATTAGGAATTGTACACGACCGCAAGACTACTGGTAATACACAGAAAGACGCGGGGGGAAAAGAACGAACACCCACACACGTTCTGACGGAGAAGAAAAGACACTGTTAAAACAGTGCGGGTGGGGGTGGGGGCGGGAAGAGAGACACACAGAGAGAGAGAGAGAGAGAGAGAGAGAGAGAGAGAGAGAGAGAGAGAGAGAGAGAGAGAGAGAGAGAGAGAGAAACTCCAACCATTTAATACTTGCACTCACACAGACACACAGACACAGACACACACAGACACACACACACACACACACACACACACACACACACACACTTCGACGCAGAAATTTTGTTTCAACATTTTATCGATTGAAACTGGATGCTTTCAGAACAAGCTACAGTGCCTACAACAAAATGTCTACGTTGGAAAACAAACTTATAAAGAGAGCATGTTTTGCTTTAGTGCATACATGCCTTCCACGGCATACTTGCCTTGTTTACGAGGCATGTCTGTGACTGATGTTTTTTTGTTCTTATACCAATCGTAATTTTTAGATAAACTCTTTTTTGTTATATAATCCGGACAGGTATTTAATATGGAATGGTCTTGGTGTGATTATGTGTGTTAATATCCACACCCACACATACACACGAGCGCAAGCACCCTCTCTCTCTCTCTCTCGGTCTAACATCACGTAATCTTGTAAAAAGACTCAAAATTAAGTACTATTACTACTACAACAACAACTACTACTACTACTACTACTATTACTACTACCACCACCACCACCTGTACTACTACTATTACTACTTCTTCTTCTAGTACTACTACTACTACTATTACACACACACACTGAGAGAGAGAGAGAGAGAGAGAGAGAGGGAGAGAGAGAGAGAGAGAGAGAGTGAGTGAGTGAGTGAGAGAGAGAGAGAGAGAGAGAGAGAGGGAGAGAGAGAGAGGGAATATACCCGCGTATGCACGCGCGCGCGCGTGCACTCACACACACAAAATGAGAGAGAGAGAGGAGAGAGAAGAGGAGGAGAGAGAGAGAGAGAGAGAGAGAGAGAGAGAGAGAGAGAATGTGTTTATGCACGCGTGCGCGCATGCTAGCAGAGTGCGTTTGTGGTTGTTGATTAAGAATTCTGCTCAAAGCCGTTGTCGATTTCAGCTACCGATTGAAGGACTTGATGGTGAGTACAGAACAACGTCGCGGTTCCCAGTTCCACACAAGAGCACAGCATATTCCCTGTATCACCACCGCCATCGCCGCAACTTCCGCCGTTGATGTACGGGGCAATATCATGATAGCTCCATCCCCATCCCATCCCTCCCAGCAAACAATCCTTTTTATCAATCACTAGGGAGTTCGGTTAGTGGACGGATGATTCTATACCCGCCATTCCCTGTAACTTGTCTCTCGAGTGGATAAGAACTCCTGCGAGTAAGGTCTCCCACTACAGCTCTCCTTGCCCTCCACCCCGCCCATTATTCCCCCTTCCCTCCCGTCAGCCCCTACACATCCTTTCCTTGTGGTCGTTTTATGACGTGCTTTCCTGCCAGAACAAAATGTAAATGTTTGTTTGGTTGTCGGTGCAATTTCTAAGATTACGTCCTTCCCACGAAGCCGGAGGAGTGGCGGCGGGGGGGGGGGGGGGGGGGGGGGGGGGGGGGGGGGGGGGGGGGAGGGGGGGGGTTGGTAGGATGTGTGTGAGTGTGTGTGTGTGTGTGTGTGTGTGTGTGTGTGTGTGTGTGTGTGTGTGTGCGTGCGTGCGTGCATGCACGCGCCCTAAACTGACGTAGGCCTGTTTGAACAAAACTGAACATCTTTGAATAATGTGCTGTGTGACGTTTCCCGGATCAGGCGACATCTACCTTTATTATTATTAATATGGAGAGAGAGACAGAGACAGAGAGAGAGAGAGAGAGAGAGAGAGAGAGAGAGAGAGAGAGAGAGAGACAGACAGACAGACTGGCGGGAGAGAGAGAGAGAGAGAGAGAGAGAGAGAGAGAGAGAGAGAAGAGAGAGAGAGAGAGAGAGAGAGAGAGACAGAGGCAGAGAGAACTCTGAATCGTTTAATGAATAGGCCATAGGCCCATGTCATGGTGGGTTTATACAATAGCAAACATGATTAGGATTGATGGGTATCTCAGTACATGTTTAACTCAGAGAGCACACGCACACACACACACACACACACACACACACACACACACACACACACACAGGCGCGCGCACGCTCATACGCACGCATACTCACACACACACACACACACACACACACACACACACACACACACACACACACACACACAGGGAGACAAAATCGGTTGTCAATCTAAAGCCAATTCACTCTTGACTCAGGAAGCTGTAGCAAGCCGTACGATCAGTGATTTATATTCAGATACAAATAGCACTGTTAACGTACATTTGGAAGGACTGCTGTAATGCTTGACTGGAATGTATTGTTCTCTTAACTATTGATAGGCTACAATGGGCATTGTAAAACAAAGTGGACCACTGTCTCTGTTGACAATGGGCATGGTAAAACAAAGTGGACCTCTGTCTCTGTTGACAATGGGCATGGTAAAAGAAAGTGGACCTCTGTCTCTATTGACAATGGACATGGTAAAAGAAAGTGGACCTCTGTTTCTAAGTTCACAAAATGAACACAGCAACTCATTTTCAGTCACATTTCTCCGGAAACGCATTCTATGTACATTTAGTTGCGACATACCTAATCTTAGTCTGATCAGACTAGCCCTAGCCTGTAAATGATTGACTGTAGGTATGGGGCCAAAACTGAATCACTCTTAAAATGTCCTATCAAAAAAAAAAAGAAAAAGAAAAAGGAAACGATCACTCTGTTATTTCGGTGTGCAACCGCGCTTTGTAATCTCTAATCAGTCAGAGAGAGAGAGAGAGAGAGAGAGAGAGAGAGAGAGAGAGAGAGAGAGAGAGAGAGAGAGAGAGAGAGAGACAGACAGACAAGGGGCACAGAGAGAGAGAGAGAGAGAGAGAGAGAGAGAGAGAGAGAGAGAGAGAGAGGCAGAGACGGAGAGAGAGAGAGAGAGACAGAGACAGACTGAGAGAGAGAGAGAGAGATACAGAGAGACAGACTGACAGACAGAGCTTGTGCATGCGTGCTTGTATGTGTGTGTTATTGGGTTGGCTAGAGACATAAACTCTGGAACTGTTGTTTCAGATGTGACCACACACACAAACGTTTGAGTGCCGACCAACGTTGAAGGGTGAAGCACTGACCTGTTGCACGCTGTCCATCGCCGGAGACCATGGCTAGGCA
>CM031616.1:65531525-65549025 GCA_018398815.1 Conus ventricosus
ACACACACACACACACCCACAAATATATACATTTTCTTGTGTTTTTTTTCCAGATTGTACCATTCTTGACGCAGAAGCTGATGAACAGGGGAACATCACTTTTGCGTCTACATCACGTGACTCGCCAGTAGTTGCACCAGTCATGGTGGCAAGAAAAAGACATTTCGAGGAGAGTAAAGTAGGATATCAAGGGGGAAAACAAAAGAAGAAAAAAATGCGGGATGAGATGGCAGATCAGTATGAAGAAACTGACAACAACTCTCTTTGGTGTCAGTATCTTCAAACTGAAATTGAAAAAAGTAAAGCAAAAACTGAACAACTGAAAGAAAGCAAGGAAGTACTGAAAGAAAAAAAGGAAGTGCTGAAATTGACAGCAAAAGAAATATTGCTGCGTATTCGGAAACTGGAGAAAGACCTGGTAGTAATTGCTGAAAAAAAAAACAAGCAGCAGCCTTCAAACACAGAGATCTTTTGATTTGCAGTAACTCATCCTGTTTGTTTGTGGGTTGTTTTTTTTCCTTTTTTTTTTCTTTTTTTCCTGTGTGCTTTTGACAGTATGTCTCTTTTGAGGAAGGGGGAGGAGTGGGATGAATGGATTCAAGTCATGAATATTTCATGTTTTGGCTTGTATGAACTCAAAGAAATAAAAATGGTAATTGTGTTTGAACACTTTGGCTGGGAAGATTATGTGTGTGTGTGTGTATGTGTGTGCATGTTTCAACATTAATTTGTGAGTGCAGGGTGGTCAAGAAGAAAGGGGTTGGTGAGTGAAGTGGATCACATGTAACTGTTTAGATTGTTTTAAAAAAACTCACACAGATTTCACACCTGTATGAGTGTTCTTCTCCCCAGAAAAATTACAGAAAGTGTGCTGTAGGCAAGGATCTGTGACAATACAGGGTAAAGCAACACAGAACAAAAAGAAAAAACATCACTATGGACCAGCTGAAGATGACAAAAATGATCATAGAGAGCTACACATACTGTTGGAAAACTATATTATATGAAATGCTCAAGACAAGTCTGTAAATTTAAACATATGTGAAAGAAAAAAAAAGCTTTGTTATTCAGTGATTCAGTGCATTCTGAAAGTGTTCAACAGGGATACCACTAGGCTGTTCATCAGAAACTGTTAATAATTCTGTCACGCGCTGTTTTTCCTGCAGCAAGTTTTGCACGTTCACTCATGTTTTTGATGATGTCCTGTATCATCATCCAAATCACCAGCATCATCATCTGAGCTGCAGTCAGAGTCAGACTCAGGAGGTTGTGGAATATTGCAACGACGAGCACGATTGTGCAGCATCAGACATGCCATTATGACTTGACATGCCTTAGGAGGCTGAAGTCGCAAACCTACACGCAGGCACTGAAACCGCTGCTTTGCCACGCCAATGCAGCGCTCAACAGTTGATCTCGTTGAACTATGCGCATAGTTTACCTCCTTTCTTTAGCAGATGCAGGGTTGCTGACAGGTTTCATCAGCCAGGTCCGGAGCATGTAACCACTGTCCCCCAGAAGTACACACATCCAGTGGAGGTGACCACTTTCAAATGCAGCAAACGGTCGTGACTCGCGCAGCATTCCGTGCATCATGCACTGAGCCAGGCCACTTGGCTACCACGTTGATGAAGATTAAATCAGCATCACATATCACCTGCACATAAGATTGCTTACAATTATAAATTCAGACTCGAAACTACAAAAGCTACAGAACTAAGTCTTTGAACATTACAATGCAAGTTTGTCAATACCCATCAGTGTACACATGTTTCAATACCAATTACCTTCAGTGTACACAAGTTTGTCAATATCGTCGGTGTACACAAGTGTGTCAAAAATTGATGCCATCCATGTACACAAGTTTTTCAATACCATCAGTGTATTATCAATTAACAGTATACACAAATTATTCAATTATACACTCCAGTGTACACAAGTGTTAAAAATGTAAAAGCATTGTATCACATCATAATTTATTTTGTAAGTTTATTTATTCATCAAATGTGAAAATTTTATTTCATTTCAAAGACTGTATTACTCCTCAATACTTGAAATTTTACTTTGTTTGAAACTATCAACAACAACATAAAGTCAGCATGCAGGGAGAAGTTTGCCTCCTTCCCACTCACCTACCCTACCATCCCTCCCGGAATTTCCTCTGTGTACACACATCCTATTCACTTGTTTATGTGTGCCTCAAAGCATCCATGCCTTGGTTTACACACACACACAAAGCGCACACCAACATTGAATAATTATCCACACACAGTGATACATACACATGCACTGTATGCAAGCACACACAAAAGTATGCAAAGAATGAAGACACACTGAGTGCACACACACACACACACACACACACACACACACACACACAACACACACACACAGTAATTTAACAGATCAAGCACACAGTCACTGAATATACACATAGCACATACTGTGACATAGCAAACAGATTACATAGATACTCAGCACAAAATACACACTGGTTTGAATGGTTATTATACAACACTGACTGTGCACACATTCCATCAATGTTCAGTTAAGAAACATTTTCACACATACTGAGCAAGCAGCGCTTTGAATGCACATATTCAATGAGCACATGCACAAAATAAAAAAAAATACCCACATGACATGTCATATGTGTTCACTGAAGCAGAGTCTAGATTCATATTGTTTACACTCTGTTGGTGAATATTACCACAAGTGACAATGGTACATTGGAAGGACACACAGGCACTGGATACATAAACATTAAAACACACACTGCTATTGACACTGTACACACACACACACACACACACACACACAGAGTACACACACACACTTGATACTGACAGCACATGTCATAATGCCACTCATAACATGCTACACTGGAATAATAACAATAATAATTAGGCCTAAACATGTGTTCAAATGCACTGGGAATTTATTTTCTTACCTGAACATTGATTGAGTGAAAATTCTTTCTGTTCACATATTCATGCTCAAGTTGCTGTGGCGCTTGAATCCGAACGTGTGTGCCATCAATGCAGCCGACAACATTTCCCAGCCCCTGCATGGAGTGAAACTTGTGTTTGGTACGCTCCGCCTGACGTCGTGTTGGCACAGCAATCCAGTCATTCATCTGTGTCAGCAACGCATCAGTCACACGTGCAATGGTGCGGCAGGCAGTTGGCTGACTGACACCAATTAGTTCACCCACCACGTCTTGAAATGCACCAGGGGCAAAAAAACGTAATGTCAACAGCACTTGCAACACTAGGCGACAATGCGCCTCGTCTGTCCTGAACAAATTCCAGTTGCCACGCTCAGTGAATCCGTCAAATCTGGGATTGCCTGTCGAGTCAAACGGAATTTCTTTAATATTTGGCAATCATTATACACCTCAAGAGGATTTTGTCTGTCTCGAAATACTCTTTGCCTTCGAAGTGAACGTCGGAAGCAGTATTGTCGAAAACAAAAAGCCGCCATTTTTTTTCCGCGTAGTCCCGACGTTCGAGTTTAGTCCAGCGAAATCGCTGGACTAAATTTCACCGCCGAAGGCCGGCGTTTAGTCCGAAGCTTTGACGAAGTCTTCCGCTGTGAATTCCGACTCTACCCGGATAGTCTCGGACAACCGGTTTAGTTCGGACGTTTCCGCCACCGCCACCGCGCCCATGAATTTGACCCCTGGGGGTCCAATTCATGGGGCCGGACAACTGTACGTCTGGCGTTTCGCGCGACGCCCGACGTTGAAACGTCCGGACTTTTGCTAGCCGAAGTCGGGATTCGCGTGGCGGTCGGTCAGGTTGGACAACGAACGCCCGAACTTTGCTAAGATATTTTTAGACTTTCGGGCTTTCCCCGCTTAAGCATCCCCCTGCGCACGCGTAATCCTGGCTTTTTTCCTTCCACGCCGGTCGCATAGAAACAGAAATGATGGAAGTGACCAAGCGTGCCAAGAAGCCAAATTTCAGCGATAATGAAATCGCAACATTGTTGACTGAAGTGAGTCTGCATTACGTCATACTGGTATCGAAACTGCAGACGTGGGTGACTGTGGCCAAAAAGAAAAGAATTTGGGGAGACATCACCAACAAAGTGAACGCTGTTGGTGGCAATGCTCGGACGCAGAGGCTGTCAAAAAAAAATGGAAAGACTTGAAGTCTGCTGTTTTGGCCAAGAAAGCCAATGCCACCAAAACCGGTGGAGGCAAACCCCCAACACCCGTGCCCTATGAAGACAACATCTGGCAAATCATGGGATCAGACAGTGCCCTTCCTACGGGTGTTGATGGGAGTTTTGTTTTGTTGATTACAATGTCAGTGGGGTCTGTTTTCATGATCAAGCTCTGACAGGTTAAATTGAAATTGTCTTGTACAAAAGATTTTGTGCTTTGCAATGAGTGCCACTGATTTTTTTTCCGCTCTACAGAACTCATTTGCTACTGATCATGGTGTCTGAAGTTAGTTTAGAGTACTGACTTTTTACAACTACAGCTGTGATCTATTTCAGACTCTTGCTTGGGATGCCCAGACTGTTTCAGATGTGTCAGTAATGCAATAATATATATCCATGTATTCATTTCAATACTCCTTAAATGATGTGTCTTTAGTATTGGTAGCAACATGTCTGGCAAAATTGTTACTATTGATATTTGAGACATTATTGTTCCTATGTATAGATCAATATGCTGTATCATCTATTATAACATCAGACAGGCTATTATTATCATAAGGTTTTGGGTTTGCATGTGCAGGAGGGTTAGAATCTACATTGGACAACCTTGCACAGCAACTATTGCTGAATATGATCAACAACAAGGTGATATGTCTGTCTGCCTATTTTTCTGTCTGAATGTGTGTCTATCTTTTTTGTATTAAAAAAAAAAAAATATAATATATAATATATATATATATATTGTGTGTGTGTGTGTGTGACTGTGCATGCTTGTGTGTGTGAGTGTGTTTTTTTAGTTTTGTCTTTCTATTAATTAAAAATGACAAGATAAAAGCATGGATCATATAGAAAATAAATGTAATAATGGTGGGTAAGCAAAGCTGGGAGAGGGGGGGGGGGTGTGGTTGGTGGACTGCAGTGGATAGGATGATTGTGTATATAAAGGTGTACGAGGTTGTAGTAAGGGGCGAAAGGAAGTAAAGAATGAGGTGGAAGAGAAGAGAGAGAGAGGAGAGAGAGAGAGAGAGAGAGAGAGAGAAGAGAGAGAGTGGTGTGTGTGTGTACATGTCCATCCTCACGTTTTGTTGACGCACATACATCTGGATTTTAAAAAAACAATTTTAATTTTACTTTTTCCTCTCAACTGACCATAATTTTATTATTGTAAAAAGATGAACTTACACTTATTATTTTGTGCATTTTCAGTCTCTGCAAGTACATGGAAATCCACATCACCCATGTACCCAATCACCAATAGTGTGTGTGTGTGTGTGTTGTGTGTGTGTGTGTGTGTGTTGGGGTTGTGTGTGTGTGTGTGTGTGTTGTGTGTGTGTGTGGCGCGCGTGTTGAGGCGGAGGAGGAGGTTTACACAAGTGGATCACCACCTGCCAACACACACACACACACACACACACACACACACACACCACACACACACACCCCTTTCATGCGTGTATGCATCTGCATGTATGCATGCAGTAATCGCAATGTTTTTCTGAAATCCCAACTTTCAATCACAGTGCGATTCATTCTCAGTTGCAGTGATCAAAACAGTCGACAGTTCTGTGGAGAGATCAGCCGGATCAGCGACTTGCAGTCAGAGTCAATGCACTTGTAAGTGTACATGCACTTGTAAGTGTACATCTAATAAAATATCTTAAATTGACTGCTGTTGTCTTTGGGGTGAATTAAAAATTGCCTTCTGAAATCAATACTGATAAAAATGGGAATCCAACATCACATGCATAGATGAAATATAATGCCATGTCACTGATTTCAGTTGTGAAGGGTACATTACTTTCAGCTCCCTCATTCAGGCCCACAATGACAGGGAATAACTTGTAACAGTAATCTTTGGTCATTGTTCTCAATGTATAACTTTACACGCTGGGCTGTAAGCAACATTATCTTATCTTATCGTATAACTTTACACAGAATGCCACACAGAATGTCAATGCTGTTTTTCATGCAGCGGGGGGGCCACACACAGTATTGACTTTTGATAGAGGGGAAAAGGCAAAAGCCAATCACTCATGATTCCCAGAACAGTTTGAAAGCATTGTTTCTTCAGACATAATGTCAATGTCTTATAATTGCTCCTTGATTTATCTTATTTTTGAAATGAAATGGTTAAGATATGATCCGAAGTATTGCAATGCATTTCTTTTTGTCCACAGTATATCTGCCAATTCCAAATGCAGTACACAGCTGATATTGACACAGACAAATTATATTTAAATCTAACACATGATATGCTTTGACAAACACCGAACAAAAATGAAAGAACACCGCCTGAAAGAAAAAGAAAAGAAAACATAACAAACAACCACCCCCTCCCCCCCCCCCCCCCCCCCCAAAAAAAAAAAAAAAAAAAGAAAGAAGAAAAGTGTGAGTACAAGGTATGGTGAATAACAGCAATGTAAAACGTCCACAATGCAATGTTTGTATTGTTCCCATGTTTATTGCAGCGGGAAACAAATCCCCACAGTCACCGCTGCCTGAAGTTTGGGTCATTTTGCCACCTTCAGTCTACCCCAAGGTCGACAGTTTCTGCAAGACCTCTGTCCTGTGCACCAATGTCACATTTGCAAGGTGAACCAGATTGATGACATGGTTTTTTAGCCTTTTGTTTTTCCACTTGTTTAATTATATTTACTCACAACTATGCATCATGTTGAAAAAAGTTTCCAGTCTTTGTATAGTTTTGAGTTCTAACACACCTTTTTTCTGTTCTATGTGATCTTTGATGAACTCAATTTCTACCACCATAGTCTGGAGTAAGGGGGCCACTACTCTGCCAACATCCACACATCCCATTGTGGGCAGTGCACTTCATTTACTAACTGGTCTACCAGATGAATATCAGCCTACACACTGACAAACATGTGAGACTGACCAGTCTCAATGACATAACACTTAGGGTAAAGCTGACAAATATGTTGAGTTATGTCAGACTGACCACACGTGTTGCTTTACACTATGGGGTGAAGCAAGCATGTCTTTTAAGCCATCAAGTTATTTTGAATAAAACACCATGCAGATGTATATTGCACACACACACACACACACACACACACACACACACACACACACCCACACACACACAAATATATTACATTTTCTTGTGTTTTTTTTCCAGATTGTACCATTCTTGACGCAGAAGCTGATGAACAGGGGAACATCACTTTTGCGTCTACATCACGTGACTCGCCAGTAGTTGCACCAGTCATGGTGGCAAGAAAAAGACATTTCGAGGAGAGTAAAGTAGGATATCAAGGGGGAAAACAAAAGAAGAAAAAAATGCGGGATGAGATGGCAGATCAGTATGAAGAAACTGACAACAACTCTCTTTGGTGTCAGTATCTTCAAACTGAAATTTAAAAAAGTAAAGCAAAAACTGAACAACTGAAAGAAAGCAAGGAAGTACTGAAAGAAAAAAAGGAAGTGCTGAAATTGACAGCAAAAGAAATATTGCTGCGTATTCGGAAACTGGAGAAAGACCTGGAGTAATTGCTGAAAAAAAGAAACAAGCAGCAGCCTTCAAACACAGAGATCTTTTGATTTGCAGTAACTCATCCTGTTTGTTTGTGGGTTGTTTTTTTCCTTTTTTTTTTCTTTTTTCTGTGTGCTTTTGACAGTATGTCTCTTTTGAGGAGAAGGGGGAGGAGTGGGATGAATGGATTCAAGTCATGAATATTTCATGTTTTGGCTTGTATGAACTCAAAGAAATAAAAAATGGTAATTGTGTTGAACACTTTGGCTGGGAAATTATGTGTGTGTGTGTGTGTTGTGGTGCATGTTTCAACATTAATTTGTGAGTGCAGGGTGGTCAAGAAGAAAGGGGTTGGTGAGTGAAGTGGATCACATGTAACTGTTTAGATTGTTTTAAAAAAACTCACACAGATTTCACACCTGTATGAGTGTTTTTTCTCCCCAGAAAAATTACAGAAAGTGTGCTGTAGGCAAGGATCTGTGACAATACAGGGTAAAGCAACACAGAACAAAAAGAAAAAAACATCACTAGTGGACCAGCTGAAGATGACAAAAATGATCATAGAGAGCTACACATACTGTTGGAAAACTATATTATATGAAATGCTCAAGACAAGTCTGTAAATTTAAACATAATGGAAAGAAAAAAAAAGCTTTGTTATTCAGTGATTCAGTGCATTCTGAAAGTGTTCAACAGGGATACCACTAGGCTTGTTCATCAGAAACTGTTAATAATTCTGTCACGCGCTGTTTTTTCCTGCAGCAAGTTTTGCACGTTCACTCATGTTTTGATGATGTCCTGTATCATCATCCAAATCACCAGCATCATCATCTGAGCTGCAGTCAGAGTCAGACTCAGGAGGTTGTGGAATATTGCAACGACGAGCACGATTGTGCAGCATCAGACATGCCATTATGACTTGACATGCCTTAGGAGGCTGAAGTCGCAAACCTACACGCAGGCACTGAAACCGCTGCTTTGCCACGCCAATGCAGCGCTCAACAGTTGATCTCGTTGAACTATGCGCATAGTTGTACCTCCTTCTTTAGCAGATGCAGGGTTGCTGACAGGTGTCATCACCAGGTCCGGAGCATGTAACCACTGTCCCCCAGAAGTACACCATCCAGTGGAGGGTGACCACTTTCAAATGCAGCAAACGGTCGTGACTCGCGCAGCATTCGTGCATCATGCACTGAGCCAGGCCACTTGGCTACCACGTTGAAAGAAGATTAAATCAGCATCACATATCACCTGCACATAAGATTGCTTACAATTATAAATTCAGACTCGAAACTACAAAAGCTACAGAACTAAGTCTTTGAACATTACAATGCAAGTTTGTCAATACCATCAGTGTACACATGTTTCAATACCAATTACCTTCAGTGTACACAAGTTTGTCAATATCGTCGGTGTACACAAGTGTTGTCAAAAATTGATGCCATCCATGTACACAAGTTTTTCAATACCAATCATGTATTATCAATTATACAGTATACACAAATTTATCAATTATACACTCCAGTGTACACAAGTGTTAAAATGTAAAAGCATTGTATCACATCATAATTTATTTTGTAAGTTTATTTATTCATCAAATTGAAAATTTATTTCATTTCAAAGACTGTATTACTCCTCAATACTTGAAATTTTACTTTGTTTGAAACTATCAACAACAACATAAAGTCAGCATGCAGGGAGAAGTTTGCCTCCTTCCCACTCACCTACCCTACCATCCCTCCCGGAATTTCCTCTGTGTACACACATCCTATTCACTTGTTTATGTGTGCCTCAAAGCATCCATGCCTTGGTTTACACACACACACAAAGCGCACACCAACATTGAATATTTATCTCACACACAGTGATACATACACATGCACTGTAAAGCAAGCACACACAAAAGTAGCAAAGAATGGAAGACACACTGAGTGCACACCACACACACACACACACACAACACACACACACACACACACAGTAATTTAACAGATCAAGCACACAGTCACTGAATATACACATAGCACATACTGTGACATAGCAAACAGATTACATAGATACTCAGCACAAAATACACACTGGTTTGAATGGTTATTATACAACACTGACTGTGCACACATTCCATCAATGTTCAGTTAAGAAACATTTTCACACATACTGAGCAAGCAGCGCTTTGAATGCACATATTCAATGAGCACATGCACAAAATAAAAAAAAATTACCCACATGACATGTCATATTTGTTCACTGAAGCAGAGTCTAGATTCATATTGTTTACACTCTGTTGGTGAATATTACCACAAGTGACAATGGTACATTGGAAGGACACACAGGCACTGGATACATAAACATTAAAACACACACTGCTATTGACACTGTACACACACACACACACACACACACACACACACAGAGTAACACACACACACTTGATACTGACAGCACATGTCATAATGCCACTCATAACATGCTACACTGGAATAATAACAATAATAATTAGGCCTAAACAGTGTGTTCAAATGCACTGGGAATTTATTTTCTTACCTGAACATTGATTGAGTGAAAATTCTTTCTGTTCACATATTCATGCTCAAGTTGCTGTGGCGCTTGAATCCGAACGTGTGTGCCATCAATGCAAACCGACAACATTTCCCAGCCCCTGCATGGAGTGAAACTTGTGTTTGGTACCTCCGCCTGACGTCGTGTTGGCACAGCAATCCAGTCATTCATCTGTGTCAGCAACGCATCAGTCACACGTGCAATGGTGCGGCAGGCAGTTGGCTGACTGACACCAATTAGTTCACCCACCACGTCTTGAAATGCACCATGGCAAAAAAAAAGTAATGTCAACAGCACTTGCAACACTAGCGACAATGCGCCTCGTCTGTCCTGAACAAATTCCAGTTGCACGCTCAGTGAATCCGTCAAATCTAGGATTGCCTGTCGAGTCAACGGAATTTCTTTAATATTTGGCAATCATTATACACCTCAAGAGGATTTTGTCTGTCTCGAAATACTCTTGCCTTCGAAGTGAACGTCGGAAGCAGTATTGTCGATAAACAAAAGCCGCCATTTTTTTTTCCGCGTAGTCCCGACGTTCGAGTTTAGTCCAGCGAAATCGCTGGACTAAATTTCACCGCCGAAGGCCGGCATTTAGTCCGAAGCTTTGACGAAGTCTTCCGCTGTGAATTCCGACTCTACCCGGATAGTCTCGGACAACCGGTTTAGTTCGGACGTTTCCGCCACCGCCCGCCCCATGAATTGGACCCCTGGGGTCCAATTCATGGGGCCGGACAACTGTACGTCTGGCGTTTCGCGCGACGCCCGACGTTGAAACGTCCGGACTTTTGCCAGCGCGAAGTCGGGATTCGCGTGGCGGTCGGTCAGGTTGGACAACGAACGCCCGAACTTTGCTAAGATATTTTTAGACTTTCGGGCTTTCCCGCTTAAGCATCCCCCTGCGCACGCGTAATCCTGGCATTTTCCTTCCACGCCGGTCGCATAGAAACAGAAATGATGGAAGTGACCAAGCGTGCCAAGAAGCCAAATTTCAGCGATAATGAAATCGCAACATTGTTGACTGAAGTGAGTCTGCATTACGTCATACTGGTATCGAAACTGCAGACGTCGGTGACTGTGGCCAAAAAGAAAAGAATTTGGGGAGACATCACCAACAAAGTGAACGCTGTTGGTGGCAATGCTCGGGACGCAGAGGCTGTCAAAAAAAAATGGAAAGACTTGAAGTCTGCTGTTTTGGCCAAGAAAGCCAATGCCACCAAAACCGGTGGAGGCAAACCCCCAACACCCGTGCCCTATGAAGACAACATCTGGCAAATCATGGGATCAGACAGTGCCCTTCCTACGGGTGTTGATGGTGAGTTTTGTTTTGTTGATTACAATGTCAGTGGGGTCTGTTTTCATGATCAAGCTCTGACAGGTTAAATTGAAATTGTCTTGTACAAAAGATTTTGTGCTTTGCAATGAGTGCCACTGATTTTTTTCCGCTCTACAGAACTCATTTGCTTACTGAGTCATGGTGTCTGAAGTTAGTTTAGAGTACTGACTTTTTACAACTACAGCTGTGATCTATTTCAGACTCTTGCTTGGGATGTCAGACTGTTTCAGATGTGTCAGTAATGCAATAATATATATCCATGTATTCATTTCAATACTCCTTAAATGATGTGTCTTTAGTATTGGTAGCAACATGTCTGGCAAAATTGGTTACTATTGATATTTGAGACATTATTGTTCCTATGTATAGATCAATATGCTGTATCATCTATTATAACATCAGACAGGCTATTATTATCATAAGGTTTTGGGTTTGCATGTGCAGGAGGGTTAGAATCTACATTGGACAACCTTGCACAGCAGACTATTGCTGAATATGATCAACAACAAGGTGATATGTCTGTCTGCCTATTTTTCTGTCTGAATGTGTGTCTATCTTTTTTGTATTAAAAAAAAAAAAATATATATATATATATATATATATATATATATTGTGTGTGTGTGTGTGTGTGACTGTGCATGCTTGTGTGTGTGAGTGTGTTTTTTTAGTTTTGTCTTTCTATTAATTAAAAATGACAAGATAAAAGCATGGATCATATAGAAAATAAATGTTAATAATGGTGGGTAAGCAAAGCTGGGAGAGGGGGGGGGGTGGTGGTGGTTGGTGGACTGCAGTGGATAGGATGATTGTGTATATAAAGGTGTACGTGGTTGTAGTAAGGGGCGAATGGAGAGTAAAGAATGAGGTGGAGAGAGAGAGAGAGAGAGAGAGATAGAGAGAGTAGAGAGAGATGAGAGAGAGAGAGAAGAGTGTGTGTGTGTGTACATGCCATCCTCACGTTTTGTTGAAGACATACATTGGATTTTAAAAAATACAATTTTATTTTTTCGTTTTTCCTCATAAAACTGACCATAATTTTATTATTGGTAAAAAGTAACTTACACTTTTTATTTTGTGATTTTCAGTCTCTGCAAGTACATGGAAATCCACATCCACCATGTACCCAATCACAAATAAGTGTAGGTAATTGTTGGTGTGTGTGTGTGTGTGTGTGTGTGTGTTGTGTGTGTGTGTGTGTGTGTGTGTGTGTGTGTGTGTGTGTGTTTGCGCGCGTTGTTGAGGCGGAGGAGGAGGGTTACACATGTGGATCACCACTTTCCCAGAGACACCACACACTCAACACACCACACAACACACACACACACACACCCCACACACACACACTTTCTTGCGTGTATGCATCGCATGTATGCATGCAGTAATCGCAATGTTTTTCTGAAATCCAACTTTCATTCACAGTGCGATTTCATTTCTGTTGCCGTGATTCAATCAGTCGACAGTTTGTTGTGAGATCAGCAGGATCAGCGTCTGCAGTCAGATTCAATGCTCTTGTAAGTGTACATGCTCTTGTAGTGTACAATCTTATAATAAATATATTAAATTGATGTGTTTGTCTTTGGGGTGAATTTAAAATTGCTTTCTGAAATCAATATGATAAAAATGGGAATCCAACATCACATGATAGATGGAAATATAATGCCCATGTCACTGATTTCAGTTGTGTTCGGGTACTTACTTTCAGTCTCATCAGGCCACAATGACAGGGAATAATTGTAACTACTGTATCTTTGGTCATTGTTCTCTATGTATAACTATTCACGCTGGGCTGTAAGCACCATTATCTTCATCTTATCGTTATAACTTTACAAGAATGCCAAAGAATGCAATGTGTTTTTCATGCAGTGGGGGGGCCACACACAGTATTGACTTTTGATAGAGAGGGGAAAAGGCAAAAGCCAATCACTCATGATTCCCAGAACAGTTGAAAGCATTGTTTCTTCAGACATAATGTCAATGTCTTATAATTGCTCCTTGATTTATCTTATTTTTGAAATGAAATGGTTAAGATATGATCCGAAGTATTGCAATGCATTTCTTTTTGTCCACAGTATATCTGCCAATTCCAAATGCAGTACACAGCTGATATTGACACAGACAAATTATATTTAAATCTAACACATGATATGCTTTGACAAACACCGAACAAAAATGAAAGAACACCGCCTGAAAGAAAAAGAAAAGAAAACATAACAAACAACCACCCCCCCCCCCCCCCCCCCCAAAAAAAAAAAAAAAAAGAAAAGAAGAAAAGTGTGAGTACAAGGTATGGTGAATAACAGCAATGTAAAACGTCCACAATGCAATGTTTGTATTGTTCCCATGTTTATTGCAGCGGGAAACAAATCCCCACAGTCACCGCTGCCTGAAGATTGGTCATTTTGCCACCTTCAGTCTACCCCAAGGTCGACAGTTTCTGCAAGACCTCTGTCCTGTGCATGACCTCTCGAGTCCACACTCTGGTTCAGTGTTTGAACTGATTCACACTAATCCAAAGCTCTGTCGATTGCGAATCAAAAACTAATGGACAAATAAAGTTACTAGATAACTCATCGTCCCACAGAAAACCATTCACAGCCTTATTAGTAAAGTAATTTCGGCCAGATTGCAACACTTACCTGTCGCAAGTTGTCGACGCCGTGTGGACGAAAAAAAAAAAATTGCTTCTAGGGGAACTAACTCAAGTGACAGTTCTATTTTGAAACTCGTCACAGTGATCGCCACTGTTTGAAGCTCAGTTCAGTGGTTTATTTAATGTCTTCATCGCCAGATGATATTAGACACTTAAAAAAAAAAAAAAAATGAAAAACACCCTCCACACTTAACTTATCATCCCCATTAGTACTTTCAAACCCACATCTAATATATGCATATTGACATGAGTGTAATACCCTAGCGGTACACAAAGTTGTTCATCTTTATGAAAATGTTGCACCCTGTGACTGCGAAATAACCATGGCAATTTCAGCAACAATATGAACCATATAAGACAGTATTGACATTATCAATGTTATTCATCTGAATACCTTTCTCCTCATAGAGTGGGGTCAACACTGAGCATTCAAACAAAAGATGATGTACAGAAATGTTTTCTCTGCATACACAAGAAATACCATGAGAATATTTAGTGTTCCAAGCATTCAACCTTAATTTATGAATTAATCTAACAATGTGCCTTGGGCACGACGGTAAAGTAGCCATTTTTTGACTAGAATTCTGCTTATGCATACATTTTTCCATAATTTGGATTAATTCACAAGAGGATAGATCTAAGGGATTGTTTAGTAAATTTTCCGTCTTTCTGTTTGCTCCTTCTTTTGCAAGACTGTCTACTGTTTGAAGCTCCGACTTGAAAGTGAGTTGGTTATTTATCTATTATTTACTTATCTATTTATTCATTTATGCACATAATTGTGAAGATCTGCCACAGCACGAGTAGTTGTTTTAATAATGAAAAAGAGACCCAACCTAAAATGATGAAAACAATAAGAAAAATTGAATGACGACAACGACATCAACAACAATCACTGTTTGTTTTCTTGAAGTGTAACGACGTCAAGAGCAGATTTGAATTTCCTGTCCTGCTTGGCCAAACTATTGTATGGGTGCACGTTCAGTAGGTCCTACATGATTACACACACACACACACGCACGCACGCACGCACGCACGCACGCACGCACGCACACACACACACACACACACACACACACACACACACAAGGCGGACAATCAATACCACAGAAGACCCGAAAACGCAAACCTCGCCAGTACAAAATTGCACCCAGAGTGACATTCTTTCCTAGGGTGACATTATTTCGTAACCGCGACATTGGTACAAAATGTCCCACGGTGACATTCTGTACCGGGTGATGTTTTGAATCGCAGCACCTCCTCGTTTTCAATCACCCAACTTTAGACAAATATGGGCTTTCTCGTGCTTGGGAGAATCAAAGATTAGCCAGGGCATTCCTGACAAATAACTGAGTCACAGCTGTTATGTCAACTATGTTCATATGCAATCATAATACGTTCGCATTCAAAACCTCAACTCAGTCATACAATAGTAGGCTGTAATCCATTTTCTGATGAAATTCTTTGAACATTAGATATCCAGTTGGAATAACCACATTCCTTTTGATTTATGACCATTTGACATGCCTGTCTTGACAGACAAGGAAAAGAAAACCAATTCCAACCAGCATCTAACTACGTTTCACTGATTTTTTTTTGTTTTTGTACTATGCCTACCTAAAAGTTTCTCCATACGCATGTTTATTTGCGTCAAGCAAGGATAAACATAAATGTTTCTTTTCGCAGGCATGTGTATCGTTTCATTTATTTGCTATCATTTTTTTTTTAAATCCCAGGCCCAACTGCAAGGGTCAAAAAAAGGTCTGATGTGCGTTTTGAACAGTTTCTTACACAAATGTTCGTTCTCATCTAGCATTCCAGGCATTGTTCTGTCTGACCACTGGACGAATGAATGAGGCTTTTGCCTTTTCCTTTGGCTTTTACAAATATGTATACGCGTATGAATGTTACGCTGGCTTTAGCAGGTCTCTCTCTATATATACCTCAAGGTGATGCTGGCTCTGACACGTTTGTACACACACACACACACACACACACACACACACACACACACACACACACACACACACACACAAGCACGCACGCACACACGCACACACTCACACAGGGAGGGAGAGAGGAAGAGAGAGAGAGAGAGAGAGGGAGAGAGAGGGAGAGGGAGAGAGAGGGCGAGAGAGGGAGGAGAGAGGGAGACAAAGAGAGAGAGAGAGAGGGAGGGAAAGAGAGAGAGGGAGAAAGAGAGAGAGAGGGGGAGAGAGATAGACAGACAGACAGATAAAGGACAGACAGACAGACAGACAGACAGACAGACAGGCACACACACAGACAGGCAGGCAGGCAGACAGGCAGGCAGACCGACAGTCAGACCGAGAGACAGAGGAGAAGGAAAAGTGAAAAAGAAAGGGAAAGAGGAATGAAGATGAAAGATGGGGAAATAAAGAGAGAGAAATAGAGACAGGCAAAAAGGGACAAACGTACTGACCGAGAATGAGCAAGAGAGAGAGAGAGAGAGAAGAGAGAGAGAGAGAGAGAGAGAGAGAAGGAGAGGAGAGAGAGAGAGAGAGAGAGGAGGAAGAGAGGAAGAGAGACAGAGAGACAGAGAGGAGAGAGAGAGAGAAAGACAGAGAGAGACAGAGAGAGACAAGAGAGAGAAGAGGAGAAGGAGAGAAAGAAGGAAAGGGAGAGAGAAAGAGGGGAAAAGAGAGAGAATAGAGACAGAAAAGAAAGATGACGAGAGAGAGAGAGAGAAGAGAGATGGTAGAAGAAGAAGAAGAAGAGAAGATGAGCAGAGAACGAGACAGAGAGGGGAGAGAGAAGAAAAGGGAGACAAACAGACAGACAAGAGAAAGAGAGGGAAATGGGGAGGAACAGAGAAAGAGAAGACCTAGAGAGAGAGAGAGAGGAAGAGAGAGAAGAGAGAGAGAGAGAGAGAGATAGAGAGAGAGAAGAGAGAGAGAGAGAGAGAGAGACAGAGATAGACAGAGAGAAGAGAGAGAGAGAGAGAGAGACAGAGAGACAGAGAGAGAGAGAGAGAGAGGAGAGAGAGAGAGAGAGAGAGGAGAGAGAGAGAGAGAGAGAGAGAGAGAGAGAGAGACAGAGAGAGAGAGAGACAGAGAGAGAGAGAGACGGGAGAGAAAACAGAGAGGAGAGAGGAAGAGAGAGAGAGACAGAGAGAGACAGAGAGAGAGAGAGAGGGAGAGAGAGAGAGAGAGAGAGAAGGGGAGAGAGAGAGAGAGGGGGAGAGAGACAGAGAGAAAAGAAGAGAGAGAAGAGAGAGAGAGAGAGAACAGAGAGAGACAGAGAGACAGAGAGAGAGAGAGAGAAGAGAGAG
>CM031616.1:65554025-65555266 GCA_018398815.1 Conus ventricosus
AATGGTAGACCAGAACAATTTGGGGTCGTTAAGAGATGCTTTCAATTTATTAATTCGTTTTTCATCAAATTCTTTCTTTTTCTCTTTTTTCAGTAAATTATAGTCTCTCCTTTCCCTGACATAAGTTGCCTTATGTTCTTTTTTCAGTGTTATAGATTTGACTCTTTGATATCGTTTCAGACACCTCTTCACAACTTTTTTCCTATTCTCGCACTCACCATCAAACCAATCGCTCTCTTCTTTCTTGTTCTTCCCCTTGGTCCTTACCATACACGCTGCTGCACTATACAAAGCTTTCACAAAATATTCTAAAGCAGTGTTGATATCCACATCAAGATACTCTGTTGCTTCGTCACAGCACTGTTTGAACTCATCTGAATCTAATTCCTCCTTGTCAGTCTCGGCGTGTTCTTCAGACCAAATAAAGCGCTCTTCTGTAGGAAATACTGGATGTTCTTCTTTTACATTAATATTACCTATTTTCCATTTTAATTCTACAGGTAAATGCCAGGAAAATAAACAATCGCCAACCTTCATTCTGCAGTTTCTCAGTAAATTTTTAGTGACAATGAAATAATCAATTAAGCTACTGCCATTAGGTGACACAATGTAAACTCTCCTTTCGAATCATCATGGTATGTACCATTCAAAATTTCTAAGTCAAACAATAAAACACAAATCTAACAAAGATTTACCAAACTTATTTACACACGAGTAGAGAACAGGAAAACCTTCATTCTAAGCCACTTGCTCCTCCACCAAGTTTTTGGGCGAAAGTGACCTAAAATCAGCATATTACAGTTCTCTGACAAGTAAGACTTCAATAACTAAAATATAACGATTATCTACAAACAAACATACTGTGCAGGGTTATCCGTTTTTAATACTAATTTACTAAAGTTTTCAGAGAGTAGCGTAGAGGAAAGTAGCCAGGACTGAACACATTCCCATAGAGTAACGCAGGGAAAAGCAGTTGTGGCTGAACGCGCCCATATACACGGTGGGTGCACCAGGCTATCCGATTACTTCGCGGTATGTTAACTATAGCGTGGGGAGAGAGAAACCCTGACAAAGTTAAGTTGCCCTCAGAACAGACAGACAGACAGACAGAGAAGAAGACAGACAGAGAGGCGGGCACACACAACACACACACACACACCAAAACACGAACACTAACACACACACAGACACTTTCTCTCTTCTCTCTTTTCTTCTCCTCTCTCCTCACAACACACACACAA
>CM031616.1:65556266-65558766 GCA_018398815.1 Conus ventricosus
GAGAGAGAGGAGAGAGGAGAGGGAGAGAGGGGGGTTCACGAGATGTAAGAGAGAGAGAGAGAGAGAGAGAGGAGAGAGAGAGAGAGAAGAGAGGATTCAGATTCAGATGTTTTATTCTTATAAGCCTTGGCCCCACAGAAGGGGGATATACATGAAACATAACAAAGTCGCATTACCAAACTAAATAATGATTACAATGCACAGCTGCTTCGCCGTTTGAAAGCTCTGAATACTGCGAACTGCTTTACAGTGTTTTCGACGAGGTCAAGCAGGACGTACGTGTTCTCCGTGAGGTGTATGATGCCATGCACGAGGAGCTGAGAGGGCTGAGACGGGAGGCGGACGACCTTCGACAGCAGAACCACGACGCGACCTGCAGAGGAAGAACAACGACCTGGTTTTGAGGATGGACAACGTTGAGAGGAAGGCGGACGACCTGGAGGGGAGATCCAGGAGAAACAACATTCTCTCTTCTATGGTCTCGCCAGAGAGAGAGAGAGAGAGAGAGAGAGAGAGAGAGAGAGAGAGAGAGAGAGAGAGAGAGAGAGAGAGAGAGAACGAACGAACGAATCATTTAATGAGTTAAGCTTACAAAGCCCATTCTCATGCAGGGGTTACGGTGGGGGAGGGGATGTTCGAAAATGAAAATTAACAAATGCACACAAATGTCAGAAAACAACATCGTGATGAGGAAGCCAAATCACGGAAATAATCAACAAACATCGAACACAGATGTGACTGTCATTGAGACTTTCGAAACGTTTATCCACTGTCAACAAGATTTCCTTCCTCCACATCAGTCAGTTGCACATTCTCTCTGTCAACAGAATGAACGCTTTCCATGTTTCTTAACATTCCTTGCAGGTACGACATAATGTCACTGAGAGTCACGTTCTCTGGAGGGTCGTTCTGTTGGTCATTCGCTGGAGGCCTGTCCTGATCACAAACCACATCACAGCATTCGTCAACACAGTCTTGATCGGCGCTTGGCTGCACTGAACCAAAATCCAAGACCGACACTACATCGTGTGAAACTGTCACAGATTCTCTGTCGCACTGTTCCAAATCAATCTCTGTTTGCATGTTACTGTGCCGTGTTTCTTCTGCAGGCTGGGTTACAGACAGAGGGAGACGGTTGTCACTCTCGAAAACCTCACACGCAACACGACTTTCGTTGGTTCTGTCAATGTTGTAAAATACACTTGGAGGTGTTGGCAAAAATGAACCGGACGGAGAACATAAACTGTCACTCGCCTTTTTCTTCTGGTTGCTTCTGTAAGTCTCTGCTCTCTGCCTATCCCTGTTCAGCTGTGACGGGCACTTGCGACGATACGTCATGCTGTGGCCTTTAGTTTGCGTAGCAGGGGGCTGTTCGGTCCTCGAAGTGAACCGCAGAACGACGATGGTTTGTTTTCCTCTGCCCTCTATTTTGAATGACGACAATGCCATTTCTTCTAGTGCAGCATTGAGTGTGGCTTCTACGGTGGATGGGAGACCTTCCACGGGCATGCTGCACGACTTGCAGTTGATACAAAGAGAAATTTACCGGAGCGGCTGAAATACGTCTTGCCGGTTGCCGAACAAGGGAGGCCACTCGAGAGAGAGAGAGAGAGAGAGAGAGAGAGAAGTGAAACTGAGCAAATTTGAAGACCTTGTGTATCAATTCTATCACGGCAATGGAACATGTTCCGGATTCTTCAAAGGAGCACTAATCCAAGAAGGTATGCATGGAGACCTAACAAAGCGCTGAAGGAAATGGTACATGCGGTTAGTACTGTCACAGAACGCCACCAGAGGCTCCAGCAACGACGTGCTGCACGGCAGGAGACCATCAATCATCGTCAAGGACACTTGTGACATGTAGAGCAGGGAAACGGGGTTTACTGGATGGAGGGTGAAGAGTCTGGGAAGGCACAGCAGAGATGTTTGGGAAGAGTGTCACGAGACCGGATACTGAACTCAGCTCAGTTTCATCTAAAGAAATGATGATGATTGAACTCACGACGATGCATGTGAAAGTAGAATAGCCGTCTGGCGGCCATTTTATTTGGGTGCCGAATACACGGAAAGATAAGTTGTTCGTACTGTCCTAAATGTTAAATGTTATCTGTTTTTGCCTGAAGAAGACCCAAGAGGTCGAAATGCATTGAGTCTTGTCCTGTGCTTTGTTTGTCAATGTCCGTGGGGGTAAATAACCCCCTCTCTTTCTAAATTTTAGAATAGAAGAATTTTACATCCATGAGACATGAGAAGGATGCTAGTCTAGCCGGCCAACAGCTTGAGGGAATCTGGCATTTCAAAGCCAAAGTCCTCGCGGCAGAAATTGGAGCGGAGCAGGATGTGTGTGTGTGTGTGTGTGTGTGTGTGTGAATGTGTGTGTGCGTGCGTGCGTATGTATGGAGTGGTGTGTGTGTGTGTGTGTGTGTGGGGGGGGGGGGTGGATGGTGGTGGTGGGAGTGTGTGTGTGTGTCTGTGTGTGCGTGCGTGCGTGCGTGCGTGC
>CM031616.1:65561266-65569117 GCA_018398815.1 Conus ventricosus
GGCAGTGCCTATTCTTCCAATCTGTCCTTGCTATTCTACAACATTCAACTAAACAAACTGCACATATTAATAATGACAGAAACAATGGGAAAAAAAAAAATATATATATATATATAGCAACATTATAATATTAACAATAACAATAGTAATAAGAATAATAATTATTTAAAAAAAAAAAAAAATCCATTACAAAATTACACAAACACAGTCAAACACATACGCTCGCGCGCTCACATGCATGCACACGCCCACACATACACGCACGCATGCGCATACCCACATCCACCACACACACACACACACAACACACACACACACACACACACACACACAACACACACACACATTTTCATTAGATAATATAGAGGCAAGCATAAAAGTAGGGCGTTGAGACTATGATCAAAAGGTTAGATTTATTGTTCAAGTAAATGTTTAAGTACTGCTGATTTGAAGGACGGCAGTGATTGACATGTTTTGGCAGACGGAGGAAGAGAGTTCCACACAGATGGACCAAAAAATGCAAAACTAGATTTGAACAAATCAATGCGGACACGTGGTTAGAATGTAATTATTTGAATCATATCGCGTTGTTGCCATTTGGATAAACTCAGCAAGATATGTTGGCGCCATGTTTGCATGGACTTTAAACATTAGTACTGCCTTATTATAGGTCAGTTGGCTCTGCAGTGGTAACATCATTAGTTTTGCGAATTTGCCCGTGGTTGATAGAGACTTGTCGGGAAGAATCAGCTTAATTCCCCGTCTATGCATAGAGTTGATCTTTTTTATGTGATTTTCACCGGCACCACTCCAGACAGTGGACGCATAGTTGATGTGAGAAAGGCAATCGGCTTCAAAAAATAATTTCCGGATATGTGGTTCAACATAATAACTGAGTTTATTGAGTAAAAACAAATTGCGAGCCAACTGTTTGCAAACATGATTTATATGTGATTGCCATTTAAAGTTTCTCATCAATGATCACGCCTAAGACACGGTGTTCGGTAACCCGCTCGATCAAGGTTTCACTCATTTTTAGGCTCAACATAAGATGCTGTCGTTGATGTTTCTGTCTCGATGCTAGGACCATACATTTTGTTTTGTGCGGATTAAGGACCATTCGGTTTTGGTTGCACCATTCTAAGACATCAGTGATACTTTGTTGTAACGATATTTGTACAGACATGATGTTTGTATCACTACAGTGAAGAGAACTATCGTCAGCGAACAGATCACAGTTGACATCATTGTGAGATATGTTTCATCGGTAGGTCATTTATAAAAATACAGAAGAGAAGAGGTCCAAGGACAGAGCCTTGTGGAACGCCACAGCTCACTATTCCTTCAGAGGAATAAGTACCGTTTTAAGTAAACACGCTGGGTCCTGCTTTCAAGATATGACTGAAAGAAGGTGACTACTGCCGGATTTTGAACATATGCAGTAATTTTTTTTAATAATATGTTGTGGTCTACAAGATCAAACGCTTTCTTAAAATCGAGGAAAACAGTTCCAGTGAGTTTTCTTTCGTTGATGGCTGATAGCCATGTATCACAGAGGCGTGTTAAGGCCGTGTGGCATGAGTGATTTTGACGAAAGCCAGACTGAAATGGGTGGAACAGTTTGTGATGTTCCATATGTTTAGTTAGGTGTTTGTGAACATGCATCTCTAGAGGTTTCGATACAACGGATAAAAGAGATATTGGTCTAAAATTGTTTAAATCAGTGAGATCTCTTGATTTGGGTATGGGAACCACTTTTGCTGCCTTTAGACCACATGGGAAGACATTCTGATCAATACACAAATTATAAACATACGTAAGGGTATCAACAATGTAAGGTAGAGCAAGCTTAAGTATAGAAGCATTTAAGTTATCTGGACCCATTGCTTTTTTATTTTTAAGTTTTGAAATTAAGGAACCAACTTCATTAATAGCAAGTAAGGGGATGATTAATGAATCTCTAGTATTTAATCGTTTTTGACAAAACGATTGAAGAACAGCTGGAGTTTCATACCGATTAAAAAATGTGACACTGGCAGCCGTTTGTACTGAGAGAGAGAGAGAGAGAGAGAGAGAGGGGAGAGAGAGAGAGAGAGAGAGAGAGAGAGAGAGAGAGAGACAGACAGAGAGACAGAGATAAAGACACAGAGAGAGACAGAGAGAGAGACAGAGAGACAAAGACAGAGAGAGAGAGAGAGAGAGAGAGAGAGAGAGAGAGAGAGAGAGAGACAGAGACAGAGACGAGAGACAAAGACACAGAGAGAAAGAGGGCTGAAGTAAGCGCGTCTGTTTACGGGTGTACTCTCTCTCCTCCTCTCTCTGTCTGTCTGTCTGTCTGTTCTCTCTCTCTCTCTCTCTCTCTCTCTCTCTCTCTCTCTCTTCTCTCTCTCTCTCTCTGTCTCTCTCTCTCTGTGTTCTACTTCACTTCATGAAAGTAACTCTGAAAACGTAGAATCTCTCTTAGAATTCGTTCACAGGTCAACTAAACTCGAGCCACTCACTCGTTCAGGTTGGACCCCGGGGGGCAAATCTGAAGGAGGAGTCATCCTCCTGGCCTGGTCCACTGAACCTCGTTGACGCATGTCAACATTATGGTCAACACAGATGTATACAAAATAACTCCTTAACACCCCCCCCCCCCTCCCTTCTCCCATTCCCAACCTCCTCAAGCTCTTCTCCCCAGCCTCCTCCTCCTCCTCCCCCCCCCCCCCAACTCCCCCTTTTCTCTCCAGTGTCTAAGTCTCTTTTCCTACCTCTCATTTCAACGCCTAGTTAGGGTACGCTCATACTAGCACGCACGACTGTCATAACTCACGTGAAAAATCGCACGCGCGTGTGAGAAAAAGCGTTCATACTGATCCGCACGTTCTCCGTCCGCGAGGCTGCTTGGAATATAAACACAGCTGGCATTCTGGTCAACATGGTGCGGACGAGGCGACGGAAAGTTTACTTGGTGGTGGTGGAGGAAAAGAAACATGTGTCAGTAGGAACACCCAGAGCGCTGCCAGTGATAAAAAGAAGGGTCTGCCTCATCCGCGCGACTCTTTTCTGTCCGCACGCGCGTTTGAATTGTGGCGAGCACGCACGACTCGTTTGCGGAAGTGGTCGTGCGTGCGTGTCTATGGCGGTATGAACGCCTTCCACTCTGTGAGTGACAATGAAGAAGGGAGTGCCGCGTCCGCACGATTTGTGTCTGTCCGCGCGACTGACGTGCGTGCCAGTGTGAACGTACCCTAAGTAGTGTTCGGATCATTAAACCTGTAATTATTTATTTCCTTGGGGCTGGTTGTGTGTGTATCACGTCAATATTTATGTTGCGCATACAATTGTTGTTGGCCATGAAAATACTCTCAGCTTACGGACTCTCTCTCTCTCTCTCTCTCCCCCCCCCCCCCCCCTCTCTCTCTCTCTCTGTGTTCAGTTCAATAATGCTGTGTATAGTCCAGCCGACAACGAAGGGCCATACCAGGATTGTCATATCTATGTGTAGGTGTGTGTGTGTGTGTGTATGTGTGTGTGTGTGTGTGTGCGTGTGCGTGCGTGCGTGCGTGCACGTACACACACTCAACGATTTAATCATCCTGTAGCCCCTTTGAGGATTTAAATAATCAATTAAGCAATGAATACGACGAAAAAACACACACAAAAAAACAGCAGCAACAACAACACAAAGGCGTAAGCGAAATTGCATTTATTCAGTCAATAAATGTCCACCGTTTCCACCGTTTGAGGGCAAATGCATGTGCAGTAACGACCTGACCCAAATTGACAGATCTGCTCAAACTTGACAGTGCCGTCTTATCACCTGAAAACAAGCTGGAAAACTTATGATAAATAGATATAACAAAAACGTCTGTTCTACGATTAAAACGGGATATTGAATTTGCATATTTATGGCATAACAAAATGGACTTCACTTACTATATCCTTTTTTTGCTGCGCTCTCTGCAAAAGGGCCCGGAATAGCTTAGTTGGTAGAGCGCCGGACTCGTAATCTTGATGATCCTGGGGTTGCAGGTTCGAATCTCCGCCGGGCCGTTTCGGTGCAGGGATTTTTCCCTCAGAGTTAACATTGTTTCTGACTCCATTTCCATACAGTCCTTCGAATGAGACTATAAACCGAGGTTTCCGTGTGTGAACGCACGCATAACTTCTTGCACACACGTAAAAATCCCATCACCAACTTTTGGAAGAGGAGGTCAGTTTGGCCGTTGGTATGGATGACACGTTACACAAGCATTCACCCTGCGTGAGAAATGGAAATAATGAAGGAAGTAAGGAAAATGAGTGATCGATATTGAACGATACTGACTGGATGACACGGGAAACGACTGAATAAAGCACCAGCTAGCTGGCAGCTCTTCAGTCGGCACTACCCAGGCAGGCAAAACGAGTGTGGATTGTAAGCGCTTAGAGCTTGGTCTCTAGCCGAGGAAAGGCGCTATATAAGTATCATTAAAATAAAATTAATACAACTTCAATCATCAGATGTGTATAGCCACTATTAATACTTCAATTACAATCGTCTATTTTTACCAAAAGTGGTAATAATCCTATCTGTAGTGTTTTCTAATAATCCTTTTTTTAACATTATTGTTATTTTCATTATTATTGTTGCTGCTGTTGTTGTTTTTGCTATTATTATTATTATTATTATTGTTATTACTACTATTATCATCATCATGATCATCATCATCATTATTATCAGTATTATTACTATTACTGCTATCATTATCATTGTTGTCATCATTATCATTTTAACTTGCAGTGTCTCCTTATCATCATCATTATTATCAGTATTATTACTATTACTGCTATCGTTATCATTGTTATCATCATTATCATTTTAACTTGCAGTGTCTCCATATCATCATCATCATCATCATCATCATCATCATCATCATCATCATCATCATCATCATCATCATCATTATTATTATCAGTATCATTACTATTACAGCTATCATTATTAACATCATTATCATTTTAACTTGCAGTGTCTCCTTATCATCATCATCATTATTATCAGTATCATTACTATTACTGCTATCATTATCATTGTTATCATCATTATCATTTTAACTTGCAGTGTCTCCTTATCATCATCATTATTATCAGTATTATTGCTATTACTGCTATCATTATCATTGTTATCATCATTATCATTTTAACTTGCAGTGTCTCCTTATCATCATCATCATCATCATCATTATCAGTATTATTACTATCACTGCTATCATTATCATTGTTATCATCATTATCATTTTAACTTGCAATGTCTACTTATCATCATCATCATCATTATCAGTATTATTACTATCACTGCTATCATTATCATTGTTATCATCATTATCATTTTAACTTGCAATGTCTCCTTATCATCATCATCATCATTATCAGTATTATTACTATCACTGCTATCATTATCATTGTTATCATCATTATCATTGTTATCATCATTATCATTGTTATCATCATTATCATTTTAACTTGCAATGTCTCCTTATCATCATCATCATCATTGTCAGTATTATTACTATCACTGCTATCATTATCATTGTTATCATCATTATCATTGTTATCATCATTATCATTGTTATCATCATTATCATTTTAACTTGCAATGTCTCCTTATCATCATCATCATTATCAGTATTATTACTATCACTGCTATCATTATCATTGTTATCATCATTAATCATTGTTATCATCATTATCATTGTTATCATCATTATCATTTTAACTTGCATTGTCTGCTTCCCAACGGCCTCGTTTTCATTCAACGTCCATCTTGCGTCCAGTCTGAGAAGATGACTGATCGTTCGTTCTTCGTGTTCATTGTCCCGAAACGTTGTTTCTCTTGCCTGGAAAAAGACAAAGAGGTCGAAACGCGTTGTGTTTTGTGTGGTAATTTGTTTGTCCCTTTTTTTGTCTGGCGGATTAATGATGATTTCGGTTTAAAAATCAAATCATCAGTTATTGTTAACTGCATGGAAGTTTGATCTGCTGGTCTCTGTGTAAGTCTGATTATTAATGAATGTACTATTTTGTTCGAAATCTGTTCGAAATTTCTATAAAACAGATCTTTATTATATTATTAGAATTTAAAACTTCACACCATGAACGTGCGTAGTCATCTCGAAGTGACAACAAACATCACTACAAATGTTTCTGGCATTGGAGAATGTTCGTGTCTCCCAAACACGACCAAAGCCTGTTTGAAAGAAAGCCTTCTTTACTAAGTTTTAACGTAGGTTATCAGAACGGTGTAAACCACATTTATGTAATTAGTTGAGGATACTATACATTCTGCTTGAATACAGTACTTCAGTTTGAGTTGATAACAATGATGCCCAAAAATGCAATCCCTCGAGCTTTAACACAGATAACAGGTCAATTTCAAGTCCTCAATTTACAATCTCTGATATGGTATTACGATTTACATGAAGCATTTGCTTAAAGAACTCAAACTGCAAAGGCTTCCTTATTTCGCATCCTTAAAAAAAACAACAACAACAACAACTGGTAATATCACACACACACACACACACACACACACACACACACACACACACACCACACACACACACACACACACACACACACACGCGCCGCGCGCGCGCGCGCATGCACGCACGCACGCACGCACATAACTAGTTATACCTCCAACTCAAACACACACACACGACACGCAACATACACAACACACACACACACACACACACACACACACACACACACACACACACACACACACACACACACACACACACACACGCACGCACACACACACACACACACACACACACACACACACACACACACACACACACACACACACACACACACACACACACACACACACAGAGAGAACTTGATGATTTTCGGATGAATTATTTCACACTGTGGGCTGATGATATCAGCAGATAGTCTCGCCAGTGTACGAGTGGCCAGGAGAACTGATGACAGAATGATGGAATGTTTTTCAATAAAAGGCGTGTTTCTCGATATTAGCGTGCAGTATACAGCGGTAGGTAGTAGTGGAAAGACCCCCACCCCCCTCCTTCCCAGCCCCACCTCTTTCCCTCTTCCGTACCTCTCTGGTATACAGTATACAACCAAGGCCAAACCACGAGAAGCGAGTATGGTATTACAGTATTGATTACAAACTCCCTAATTCTGCAACGCGATGCGATTGTCGATGCAAGGTCGACACGAAATCCCAGCACAACTGGCAGTGAAAATGACATTGTGTAGGTGTCAACCTCGGTGTAATGTCAGTGGAGGAAGGACTAGCGCACAGCCCAAACACACTCACAGCTTGCTTGCGATCTCATTCATATATCATGCATTCGTCACATCAAACCACTAGTAAAGTCTATAACTTTACTACACATGTTCATAGAACGAAACATCAATGCATATGGAATCAAATGAAATAAAACATTCTCTCTTTCCTGAACTTCACAAAATCATTTATCTAAAACATCATTAACTAACCCGGGTATAAACAGATTTCTACTTTACCTGGCCAGGTGATCTTAACTATTCACGAATCACTGTCTTTTCTTTTCTTTTCTTTTTCTTTTCACTGTCACTTTCACAACACGACACAACTGCCGGCACTGGTGTTGGTCTGATGGCGCCTGGTCAGGTGAGACTGTTGGCGTTGGTCTGTGGTTCTGCTTGGCGAAGTGACGCTGCCAGGTATGAGGTCGAACCCCGGTTAGGGTAGAACAGTGACTATCAACATCGATCTGTTCTCCTTTCTTTCTTCCTGCATTAACGCATTGCACTCTCTCTCTCTCTCTCTCTCTAGTCTGCTCTTATCAATGACATGTTGCTTTTCTT
>CM031616.1:65580848-65627188 GCA_018398815.1 Conus ventricosus
GCAACCCACTGGAGGTGGAGACACTGCCCTGCTGCCTAGTCACTTCGGTGGTGTTCAGTGGCGCCTGTTCTGATCCAACATACGCAGGACACCACCTACTAAGCCCCCTACTGACGACAATAATTGCTTAGTCGCGGAGCCGGCGTGAGTGAGCTCTCCCTCCGGAGGGCCCCAAACCACGTCCGTCCAACGACAGCCCCCATGGACTCGCCGATACCGGTGACCCCGACGGACCCAAACCAAGACCACTGACGTGGACAGGACATCGAAACTGAGGTCACCATGAGAGCAGCCGGGAGTCCACGACGCTAACCACTTCGCCAGGGGGCAGCTGGTGCCAAACGGTTATTTACCTTATTTCATTTTCGTTTGTTTTTCTTTTTCTTTCTTTCTGCGTACGCAGGCTGATACCTCCTGCGGACACTGCCTGTATAGATAGGCAGTGGAGTTTTTGTGTGTAATGACCGTTTTTTATCTCCCCCCATTAAGGCAGCCATACTCCATCTTCCGAAAGTTGGTGATGGGATTTGACGTGTGTGCAAGATGTTGTGCGTGCGTTCACACACGGAACCTCGGTTTTAGTCTCATTCGAAGGACTGTATGGGGAATGGAGTCAGAACCAATGTTAACCTCCGAGGGAAAAATCCCCCTGTACCGAAATTCGAACCCGCAACCCAGGATCACGAGTCCGGCGCTCTACCAACATGGGCTATTCCGGCACCCATTTCGTTTGTTTTGATTTCCTTTGTATGTTGTTTAGCTTAGTTCAGTTTATGTCATTGTGCCATCGACAACATTTCAGATGATTGGTGGTATCCCATTACTGTGTGTGAAAGTGTGTGTGTGTGTGGTGTGTGTGTGTTTTTGTTTTTGTTGTTGTTGTTTGTTGTTGTTGTTGTTGTTGTTTCCATACACGAAGGTCGGCTTTTGTGATGTAAGAATTACACTGCATGAAAAATACATTAGACATCCTGATGAAGCTTATAAAATCCCCGGCCTGAAGAAGTCAGTTATAGTTATTACTCTGAAGAAGTCAGTTATAGTTACCAGCCTGAAAAAGTCGGTTATAGTTATTACTCTGAAGAAGCTTGTTATAGCTACCAGCCTGAAGAAGTCTCTCATAGTTATAACTCTGAAGAAGTTTGTTACAGTTACCAGCCTGAAAAAGTCGGTTATAGTTATTACTCTGAAGAAGCTTGTTACAGTTGCCAGCCTGAAGAAGTCAGTCATAGGTAACCAGCCTGACGAACTCAGTTATAGTTAGCAGCCTGTGCAGTGCAGTGTCTCCTCCAGTAGGTTGCCTCATGAGGACTCGATAGTGATCGTCTCCTGTGAGTTTAGGTGCTGGGATTGTGACAGGCTCTGCTAGGTGTGCTTATGTAAGGAGAAGCCAGAACGAATCATAGAAGTGGGACACACACACGAGACAGCACCAAAGCAAATTGTTCAGCCTTCTAGCTGCTGTTAGACGGAAGGGGGGGGGGGGGGGGGGAGAAAGAGGACCAGAGAGAGGGGATGGGGAGAAAGGGAAGGAAGGAGAGAGGCAGAGAGACAAAGAGAGATGGGGAGAAAGGAGGTAGAGAGAGAGAGAGAGGAGGGGCTGCATTAACATGCACAAGAATTTATTCATGTCTTGTCCATGCTTCAACTAAGGAACTGTCGCAACTCCTCACACGTTCTCCTTTTTATTTCAGAGTCACAGGGAGGTAACCATGGCAAGTAACTGCCCAAACTGTTCAGCTCCTGGTTCTGTCCCTTTGCTCAGCGCACCTGGATAGCTCTGCTCGAGAAAGGCGTGCAGTTCGACCTGCAGGACATCGATCCCTACAAGAAGACCCCGGAGTTCTTGGCCATGAACCCCCGAGGCCTCGTGCCGACCTTCCTGCACAACGACAAACCGCTGTACGAATCGCTCATCGTCAACGAATACATCTGCGAGGTGTGGCCCCAAGGACCCAAACTGATGCCCGAAGACCCTTACGAGCGCGCCCAAGCCCGGATCTGGATCGACTTCATCAGCAAGAAGATCGTGCCCGTGTTCTACTTCATTCTGCAGGAGCAGCTCCGAAAAGCAGAATGCAGGGCAAAGCTCGCCTGGTGGACAGCCCTGCGTGTCTTTGCCACGGCCATGAGCCAGGAGGGTCCGTACTTCTTCGGCCAGGACTTCAGTCTGGTGGATATCGCCCTGCTGCCTTTCTGTCTTCGCTTCTACGTCCTAGCCCACTACCGTGGCTTCTCACTCCCCGCGGATGGCAGTCTTGGCCGGATCCAGGTCTGGGTGGAACGCCTGCAAGAGTCGGCCTGCTGTGCAGACCACCCTGGCACCGGCAGACAGCCTGCTGAAGATGTACCAGCGCTACGCTGACAACTCTGCCCAAACCGAGGTGGCTGAGGCTGTTAGACAGGGAACTGCCCTTCCCTGAGATCGCCTTCCTGCTGGGCCCACGTGAACTGTATTAACTGGCATCAACTGTATCAACTTGTATTAACCTTGTTGCAAGTGACAATCTTCACCATCCGATCAACAATAAATAATGGACATATAAACAGTAATTCACGTGCTCAAGGGCGGATTACGGGGAAGGATGGTCAGGGTATATGGATCAATACGTATTTGAAATTTGCCTAATCTCCTAAAAGGGAAAACATACAGTTGTGGTTGATTCCAATGATGCTTATTGATCTTTATTCGTTCCCCCCCCCCCCCCCCTTCCCACCCCCTTCGCCAGGACCAGACCAATCATACAGGGAGGGGGCTTCCAAAATGGAGTCTTAAAGTTCTACCTTAGTGGGATGCATTGGGCGAATTGTCCAAAAAAAAGCCATTTTTTCCATATCCAGAAACCTCAGAACGCCTACCACCCATCCACACCACCCCCGTCACCCATGAACACTCCCTCCCCCCACCCCCACATCCCCCATCCCCTTCCCTTTGCTTCAAACCCCTGTCCTATACACCACGTTTTGTTTAGGTGGGTTTTAGTTCCCTTGACAGAACTTAAGACCACCTCCACCCTCTCGCCTTACCCCTCTCCCCATGCCCATTCTTCCCTCCTCCCCCATTCTTTCTACCTCCACCTGCCCCTCGTCCTCCTATTCCAATGCACCTGACCTTGTGCACTGCGGAAAGTCACTAGCCGACAGTCTAACTGATCCACGTCTACTAAGCCAGAAGTTAAACGTGGTCTGTGTGAAGTCAACGCAAAAGTTCGTGTCGTCTAAGTCAATGAAGTCATGAGGTTTTACAGATCAGTCCAAAGTGACAAACATTGTCTCTAAGTCAATTTAACAGAGCTTTTGGTCAGTCCAAAATGACAATACATTGTCCGAAGTCAATTTAACAGAGCTTTTGGTCAGTCCAAAGTGACAATACATTGTCTCTAAGTCAATTTAACAGAGCTTTTGGTCAGCCCCAAAGTGACAATTCATTGTCTCTAAGTCAATTTAACAGAGCTTTTGGTCAGTCCAAAGTGACAATACGTTGGTCACAAGAAAATTTTTAACAGAGCTTAAGTCAACCCAAAGTGACAATACATTGTCTCGAAGATAATTTTTAACCAAGCTTTAGATGCACCCCAAAGTGACAACACTTGTAAGACAATTTTTACCACAGCTTTAAATCAAGCAAAGTGAAACTACGTTGTCTATAAGACAATTTTTACCAAGCTTTAGATCAACCCAAAGTGACACATATTTCTATAAACAATTTTTACCAGACCTTCAAATCACCCCCAAAATGAAAATACTTTTGTCTCTGAGACAATTTTAAACCAGGGGCTTTGGGATCAGCCCAAAAGTGGCATTCTTTGTCTCGAAAAATTTTTAAACCAGAGCTTTAAATCCCCCAAAATTTCCCTTAACATTGCCCTCTAAGAAAAATTTTTAAACCAACTTTAAATAAACCCCAAAGTGACATTTAAACCATTGTTTTCTAAAAAATTTTTACCAGAGCTTTAGATAAAACCCCCCAAGGGGCACTACATTGCTCAAAACCCTTTATTTTAAAAACCCTTTAACCTTTTGTTGCTGAAAACTGTCGGGCTTCCAAATTTTTTAAGGGGATCAGAATACGGGTTTAAATTCTTTTTTTAAAATGCCCGCATTTCGGTCACCAACCCTTGAAACGGGGGGGTTTTGTTCAACTGAATCAAGAATTTTTTTTCATTGATTGTGATAACTTATTTTTTTTCCCAAAACTAAATAAAAAAAGGTGGCTAACGTATATTGCGTAAAAAAAGTCAAGGCAACAGACTAATTTCCCCCTAAGAACCAATGTTAGCAAAACGCGAAAAGCAAACTTCAATTTGTCAGTCAAACGTTTAAAGGGGGAATCCAAAGCGAGGCATGGGGGACGCAATATCGTTAATAACAAAAAAGGGGAAAAGATAACTAAGAAAGCTTACGAAAGGTACAGGCGATCGGATCAAATAGTCAAACTTCATTTTTGAAAACGGGCAACTCAAACTACATTTCCTACGCCCATAGGGAACAGCCACTCCATCTATATTTCCCGCCCAAAAGGTACAGCCACCCCCGGAAAATATCTTTTTCAAAACGTCATAGGGAAAACACCCAACTGGGGATCGATGGGCAAAACGTCATATGGAACGCACTCGGATCTTAAGTCGGGGCGTCAATGGTACAGCCCCGGGGATCGAAAAAGCCCTACGCCCATAGGGTACAGCGCCCTCAAAACGATTCAATTTCTCTAAATAAAAAGGGCCCATTTACCCCAGAAAAGGGATTTGGGTTTGAAATTTAAAAATAGAAAAGCAAGGGTCTAAAACCCAAACTTGACTTAACAGTTTGTTGTTGTTGTTGTATGTTGTTTTTTTTTTATTTTTGGGTTTGTTGTTGTTTTTTTTTTTTTTTTTTAAAAAAATTGTCTTTTTTTTTTAAAAGGGGAAAAAAGATTTCCCCTATGCAGCCTTTTTTAAATTTTGGGGAAATCTTGTTCAAGGGGGAAAAAAATACTTCGATTAAACGGGGACAATGCAATCCGCCCCCCCCCCTCCCCCCCACCCCCCCCCCACGCCTCCCCCCCGCCCCTTCCTCCCCATGCCCGTCCCCTTCCCCTTTCCCAAATTTTTTTTTTTTTTCAACCTTTTTCTGTTTTCCCGAAGGGAGACTTTTTTAACACTTTAATTAACTTTTTAAAAGGGGAAAAAATAAAACTGACTTCGCATTACTGAAAACATACTTATTTCCAAATACACACAAGAAGAAAAAGTAACGAAGGTTTGTTTTTGTTTTTCCTTTTCAGGCTCAATCGCCAGGGAATTTTTTGTTTTTTTTTGAGCTTTTTTTTAATTTGTTTTCTTTGTTTATTTTGCTGTTGGTAACGCTAAAACCAACATTTTTTGGTCGAAAATTTTTCCGGGTTTTTCGTATTTTTACATAAAACCCTTCGTCATTTTACACTTTTTTTTTTTTGTTTGTTTGTTTTTTTTTCCATGTTTATTTGTATCTTGGTTTCATTTTCCTACTAAAGAAAAAACATTGTTCGCCCTGTGGGGCTTCTTGAAAAGGGAAAAACCCTTTTTTCCCTTTTTGAGGCTTTTATTTTCTTTTTTTCCCTTCTTGTAAAATAAAAAACCCCCCTTTTTCCTTTTGGGCTTTTTTTTTCATATTTCCTTCTTTTTAAAATTTGGAAAACCTTGTTTCCTTATTGGGGCTTTTATTTTCATTTTTTACTTCTTGTAAAATGGAAAACCTTTTTTCCTTATTGAGGTTTTTAATTTTCATATTTACTTTTTGGGTAAAAGGGAAAAAACCTTTTTTCCTTATTGGGGCTTTTTTTTTTCATATTTACTTCCCTTGTAAAATGGAAAACCTTTGTTCCTTATTGGGTTTTTTTAAATTTCAATTTACTTCTTGTAAAATGGAAAACCTTTTTTCCTTATTGGGCTTTTATTTTTTATTTACTTTTTGTAAAAGGGAAAACCTTTTTTCCTTATTGGGGGCCCTTTTTTTTTTTTTTATTTTTAAACTTTTTGTAAAGAAAAAAAACCAGGGGTTTCCCAACTGAGGTATTTTAAACCTTTGCTGCTTTTAAAAGGGGAAGCATGATGGTTTCTACTTTTTTCCCTTTTTCGTTGGTTTTGGGCTTCTTGTAACAAAAAACAAATGTTTCTTATTGCTTTTAAACATGTATTTCCCTAGAGAAAAAGGGATCACATTGTTCCATACTGAGCCCATTTTGAACATGTCGGGCTTGTAAAGGCGAGGCATATTTTTCTTATTGGGGCTTTTTTTTTTTAGGGGGGGGGGGGGGGCTTTTTCAACTGAATTTTGCTTCAATAAAAGGGGAAAGCTTTGTTGCAAACCTTGGGCCTTTAAACTTTTACTAAATGAAAAGGGAAAAAAAAAATTCTTCCTTTTTTTTTAGCATTTTCCCTTTTTGTAACGGGAAAAACAAGTTCTTTGCTGGGGCTTAATCAGCATGTCCTTTGTGAAAACCCGGAAAACCCCTTTCGGGCCCCCCGAAGCTCTTTTTTAAAATACTTGCTTTTTGCGAAAAGTAAGAAAACGTTCCGTATAAAGGTTTCAAAAACCCTGTATTTCTTTGCAGGGACACTTTTTTCCTTTAAACCTGAACTGTTCATTTTTTAAGAAATTAACTTTTTTTGAAAAAAGGGGGGGGGGGGGGAGATTTTTTTCCTTACCCGGCTTCTTCAAAAATTTGAACTATATACAGAAAAAAATTTTGTTAGTTATTTTGACGGCTATTAAATTTACTGACTTTTCAACTGTTGTAAAGTTTAATTATTTGTTTTTTTTGATTACCCCCACTTAAAGAAATTTACCAAAAATTTCCATAAGGGGAAGATTTTTTACTAACGACATGTTTTTAAAATTTACTAAATCAATCAAACTTTATAAATTTTTATTTTTTTTTGGGTTTTTTTTTAAATTATGTCACTTAACGAAATTTAAAGAAAAATTTCCTTTTTTTTTTTCATACTTGTACTGTTTTAAAACAAACCTTCAAACCATTCCTTGAACCGATCCCTAATGGAAAAAGGGAAAACAGAAAAGAAGTGTGTTGTTGTTGTTTTGTTGGTGTGTGTGGGTGTGTGTGTGTGTGTTTTGTGTGTGTGTGTGTGTTTTGTGGGGTTCCTGGGGGTGTTTGTGTGTGAGAGAGAGAGAGAGAGAGAGAGAAGAGAGAGAAGAGAAAAGAGAGGGGGGAGTGCGTGTATATATTTGTGGTATGTGTGTGTGTGTAAAGAGAGAGAGAGAGAGAGAGAGAGAGAAGCGTGTGAGTATAATGTGTGTGTGTTTTTTGTGTGGTGTGTTTTGTTGTGTGTGTGTGGGTGTGGGGTGTGTGTGTGTGTGTGGTGAAACCCTTTTCTGAAAAATCTGTCCTAAAAAATAGCCCCCTTCAAAACCAACACCTCTTCTCTCAAAAGAGCCCCTCATTTTTAGCAATCAAAATTTTCAGCCTCTGCCGATGCAGTCACGGGGAGCCCTTTGACGGTCAGATTTCCGGGCCCAAAATTGCAATGGGGGTGCCCCTTTCCTGCAGAACCCTGAATTTCGGGTTGTTGTGTTGGTGTGTTTGTGTGTGGGTGTGTGTGTGTGTGTGTGTTGTGTTGTGTGTGCAGGCGTGCGTGCGTGCATGGCTTTGGGTGCGGGGCGTCGTGTGTGGTGTGCGTGTGTGTGTATTTTTTTTGGTGAAACGCGTGCGTGCGTGCCTGGTGTGTTTTGGGGGTATTTGGGGTTGTGTGTGGGGGTGTGTGTGGTGTGTTGTGTGTACGTGTGGTGTGTGTGTGTGTTTTGGCGGGGCGCGGGGGTGTTGTGGTGGGGGTTTTGTGTGCACGTGTGTGTGGTGTGTGTGTTTTGTGTGGGGGTGGGGTGTTTTGGGGGGACCCCTTTTGATCATAACCCCAAACCCCCCCCCCCCCCCCCCCCCCCCCCCCCGTTACCCTTTTTTTCCCTCCTCTCTTGTCTTTTCTCTCTAAATCTCTCTGGGTCTCTCTCTTATCCTCTCTTCTCTCCCCTCTCCTCTCTCTTCTTTTCCTCCTCCCCCTCTTTCCCACACTCACGGCACACACACACACACACACCCACACACACACACACAAAACACCACACCCCACACACACACCAAACACCCCCCACACACAAAACAAAACACACGCACACACTTACACACACACACACACACACCACACACCACCCACCCACACACACACACACTAACACCCCTAACAAAACCACACACACACCACACCACACACACACACACACACACACACACACTAACACACTCCCAACACACACACCCCCACACACCACACACACCACACCCCACACACAAACACACAAAAACCACCAACACACCCCCAAAACAAAACTTACACACCACAAAAAAAAACACACCCCCACACAACACACACACACACACCACACACACCCCCTGTTCGTTTTTCTCTGGATGCTTTCCTTTCTTGGGCTCGCCCTACAGTCAGGGAAAAAAAAAAAATTAAACAACCTAATTTGGGGGGAAACCCAACCAATTTGGGGATCGCCACCAAATTTTGTTGGGAAACCTAAGTCCAAACTCAAAAAATTCTAGGCGCCCGAAAGAGGGGCCCCATGGGTCGGGTCCGGGAAATTTTAAAGCTTATTTGGAGGGGTTTTTAAAACCGAGACGGTCCGACCCCCCCCAACTGACTAAGCGGCTTGAACCGGGACCCCTTTCGATGTCTGCCCAAACGGACCTCAAAACCGGGGCCCACCTTTTACCCGGGGCCAATTTGTGAACCACCCGTAAATTGTTTATTTTGCCCATCGGGGCCCACCCAGCTCAGCAGCCACTTTAGAGTACCAGTGTCCCCCAGGGGCACCAGTTAAGTGGGAAAAAGGGGGGAAAGGGTAGTGTGGGGTGGGGTTGAAACAAGCAAATCAAATTAAATAAACCAATTGGACCCCACAGAGAGTAAGGCGTGTCGGCATGACGGGCATATTGAACCCCCCAATGGAATTAGGGGAAACTAACTTGGGGTTTTTCGGGGCGGTAAAAAAAACTACCAATGGTACTCCCCCTTTTTTGGAAACAGTTCGGAAACCGAAAAAGAGGGTGTGAAGTGAGAGAACGAGAAAACGGGGGGGAAAACCCGAACAGAGGAGAGGGAGGAGGGGTTTGGGAGCGTGAGCCTGCGGGAAAAAAGGCAGAGAGAGAAGATAGGAAGAAAAAACCCAAAGGTTGAGAGATTAAAAATGGATAGTCTCCCAGGGGAAAGGGACGGGAGAGAGAGTGGAAGAGAGAAGATTCCCAAAATGAATGAAGAAAAAAAAAAAAAAAGAAAAAAAAAAAAAGAAAACAACCATGTCCTTTTGGGATAAGAGCAATTTGAAGAGAGAGAGGGGAGAGAAAAGGGGTCAATGCAAATTTTGGCGGGAAGAAAAAAAGGAGAACGGGATCAAAGTGATAGTCACTGTTCAAACCCCAAAAACCGGGGGGTTCGACCTCATACCTGGCACGTCATTTTTCGCCAAGCGAACCACAAAACCAAGGGGCCAACAGCCCTCCCCTTTACCAGCGCCATCAAAACCAAACCCCCATTCCCGGCGTTTTTTTCGGGTTGTGAAAGTGACATTGAAAAGAAAAAGAAAAGAAAAGAAAAGACAGTGATTCGGGGAATAGTTAAGATAAACCTGGCCAGGAAAAGTAGAAATCTGTTTAAAAACCCGGGTTATTAATGATTTTTTTGAAAATGATTTTGTGAAGTTCGGAAAGAGAAATTTTTTTATTTCATTTAAATTCCATATGCATTGATGTTTCTTCAAATGAACATGGGAAAAAAGTTATAGACTTTCCTAGTGGTTTGATTTGACGAATGCATGATATAGGGAAATGAGATCCAAGCAAGCTGTGGTTTTTTTTGGGCTGGCCCCCTAGTCCTTCCTCCACCTGACATTAAAACCGGGGGTTGACAATTTATTGGCGGGGTTTGCCAGGAAAATTCGGGCCCATTTATTAAATTTTGTTCAACTTCCCCCAGAGAGGGAACTGGGGGGGTTCAAGATTGTAATCCTAAGAAAAGGGGTTTTTTTTTACTGAAATGTTCCCAAGATAGTTAAAAATAGATTTTGGCATTGTTTCCCAAAAGATATTTAAATACAGGTTTGGCATTTCGGGCCCAAGTACTCATTTCGAAACGGGTTGGCCTATAATTCGCTCTCATATTTGGGGTTAAAGGGGGGCTGGATTTCTTATAAAAACAAACTACTTTTGCCCCCAAGCTAAAATTATCATTCATAGGATTGTGCTATTACGTCCCTCGGCCCGGAAACCCCACCAGTTTTTGGTTGTCGTAAAAATAAAACTTTTTCAAAAAAAAAAAAGGATATAATGGGGAAGAAAAGAACCCCCCTTTTGGAAAAAACGATTAGATTTGAGTGGAACAAGAAGGATTTTCGCTAAAAGGGAAAAAGCTAGTTATGAAAAAAACAGTTTTTGTCAGGTTGGGGCCCTGATTTAAACCAAACATTTTAAAAGAGGGGACACCAGGGGACAGCAGGGGAGTTGTTGAAGTTCGCAGAGGGTATAAAAGGGAAACTTTTGGGGGCCACTAAGGTGCAGGAAACAGGTGCTGGGGGGGGCAAATTTTTTGAAAGTTCCCCCGGGGGGGCAAAAGGAAAGGAAAAGGGTTTTTTAAAAGCCCTAAAAAGGGGGGGGGGGGGGGGGGAAGGGGAAGGGGGGGAAAGGGCATTTTGTCAAAAAAGGGGAATTGGGGCGAGGGGGGGGATTGGTGGGTTTGCAAAGGCAGCGCCTTGCAAGAGGGGGTTTGGGTCGTAAAGGGAAAACGACCACCAGGGCCCCAAAAGGGGAATTCAGTTAAAGGGGGGGGAGTGCAGCCTGTGGCAGCACTGGCAGCATCAGGTCGGGGATGGGGGGCCCACTGGGGCTGAGGGGTTTGGGTTACCAGTGGAAGAAGGGTGGTTTGGGCCAGCAGGGGGTAAAAAGTGTTACAGACGGGGGTTTTGTTCATGGGGGGTTTAAGTACGAACAACGCTGGTCGAAAAAAAGGGGATTTACGGGGGCAAACCCAAACCTGTACCCTAATCGATGGCACGTGGGGGAGTTTCCAGTTGCTAAGATAAAGTACGACCCCTTTTCCTCCCAGGGGGAGTTGCTGCGTTTGGGGGAGGGGAAAAACCCCCTTTAAAGATTTGATCATTGGAAAAAATTCCCCGGTGCAAAGGACCAGGGGTCCTGAGTTTTGACTGCTAAAAGGGGCAGCAAATTTCAGACACGGGGCAAGAAGGGGGAAAAGGGGGGATAAACCGTTAGTCCCTTCCCGGGAAGGAAGTCAGGGATGAGTGGGCCCCCTGGGTAGTTTAGGGGAGCGCAGGAACAAACCCCCTTTGCTCCCTGAAATCTTGGGGGGGGCAAGGGGAGAAAAACAGGAGGTTTTGAGGAGGTTTAAACAAATTTCTTGTGGAAAAGGGGGGGCTGGTTTACCGGGTGTTTACCAAGGGGGAAAAACAGGTAATTTGACCACTCGTTTTTGGGTAAACCAGCATGTTTTTTCGTACAACTGTCCCTGTCAGTGGGTCCCGAGTCGGGTCATGGCGGGGCCCTCTCGGGGACCAGCAAAACAGCTAACCATTTTTTGATGACTTTCATTTGGGCCCGGGCAATGGCAACCTAAAGCGGTTTTTGCATGTCATGTGATGGGTCAAAAGGGCAGCCACAAAAGGGTTTTAAGAGGAAAGGGGCCCCCCCTTTAAAACCCCCCCCTTTAAAAATTTACACAAAACAAAAACCCTTCAGGGGGGGGGTGGGGTGTTTATCTGATTTGGGCCCCAAACGCGCCCTTTCCAAAGGTATGGTTTTACAGTTTTGGGGTTGGGCGCTTGTGGGCTACGCGACCAGATACCCAGAAGCGGTTGCATTAAAGGCGTAGATACGCAACAGGTCCCCTGAAAGGGGGGGGTAGACCTCTTTTCCGCGGGGGGTGTGCCAAACACAAATTTCCCCAGTGGCCCGGGGGGCACAGTTCACCTCAGGCGTTTAAAGGGGAGGTCAACGGGGTGGGAGGGATCACACAGCGCTCACTACCCCCATACCATTCCACAAAGGGAAAGGCTTGGTAAAGATTCAAAAGGTGTGCTGAGGGCAACTTATGAAACTCGTGAGGGAAAAACCCGCAAAAATTGGGGGGCCCCCTACATTCCAGCGGCACGTTTTCCCCACAGAGAAGCCCCTCAGAAAGCACAGGCTTTTTTTCCCCTTTGAGCTGCTTGGGATGGGCCGGGCAGTTTTTGGGGGCCGGGGGTGCATTCTTTAAGAGTTTGGTCCGGGAACAGGAGTCCCAAGGGAAATCAAAACCACATATCAGTATTGGTTTTTTAAACTTACGCAAAAAGGGTCGAGAGACCCTGTAAAGGGTTTGCAAGGGAAGGGTTTTCAGGAGGCTAGGGGCGGGGCCCAAAAAAGAAGCAGTAGGGCAGGGAAAAAAGGGGGAGGAAGCAATTCCCAAGGTGGGAAATTTAAGTCCCTTTTTATTTTCTTCCCACGGATCACAACAAGGTGCTGATGCCCTTTGGGGGGGGCCCTTCACCATCATTTAAAAGGGAGATCAGGACTAAACCCAATCGATGGGGAATGGGGGAAAACAAAACTTTTCCATGCAAATTTCCCCCGCAAAAAATATTCAGCGTGAGAGTCAGCCCCATGGCGCAGCAGCAATCATTGAGGAGGTTTAGGGGGACCCCGCAGAGGAAGGGGAGATTTTTTTTGCCCGAGTTTTCCCGGGGAAGAGGGCATACCCGGGATGGGGTTCCCCTGTATTAAGGGCTAGAAGTAGGGGGACAAGGAAGGTTTTGTTGGGGGCCTTGAACAGTAAAGGGGGTCCCGCCCGATAAACCAGGCCCGGACAAATCCCAAGAAAAATGCACGGGGATTTTAAAATCGCAAAACCCTACATGAGAAACCTACCCCCATCCCAAATGCCACCAAGCAAGTGGAAAACGAGGGGGAGGTAGAAAAAAATGTTTGGGCCTTGGGGGGAAAAGAAAACCCTCCAAATCCTCAATTTGGGGCAGGGGCCCCGTTTTTAGTGAGGGGAAAAAATCAGGGGAAACAAACCCATTCTTTTCGACTATAGACGGGTTAACAGTTCACCAAGGTCGATGCAGAGGTCAACCCAACATTTAAGAAACCCGTTCGCTCAGATCCCCCACAAGCAAGAGCCCGTAAATTTCCCCCAGGGTCGACTGGGGCAAGGGGTTTCTGGGAAATAGGGCCCTTTAGTGAGGACCAAAGGAAGTCACAGCATTTTCCACTCCTATGGGCAAAAACCATGGCGAGTACTCCCCTTTTTGGGGTGGTCAACGCACCTCAGGGCCCTTTTCCCGAAAAGATGAGGAAGCAAATTTCCCGGGGTTGGGAAAGGGGTTTTGGGAAATTTTCCCTGGATGACATTTTGATAGGGATCCGAACATGGGGGGAGCATATGAGGCAGCCCAGGAGCAGTCCTTTGGGGAGGTTGAGACAAGCCAATCTCAACAGCCAGACCAACAAAGTGCCAGGTTGGCCTTTCCCCAAACCTGGGGTTTTCCAGGTTTTTTTGCGGGGGGCCCACAAAGGGAGGGCCGGAAAAAGGAAAAAATGGAAAAAGAAAGATGAATTCAGAGAGACCAAAGACCAAAACAGAAGTCAGGGTCTGCTAGGTTTTTTTGGGGTTTTAAAAGGGGTTTGTTTCCCCAAAATTTTCTGGGAATCACGAGTCCTCTCAGTGATTTGGGGCAAGGCAGGGAAACCGGAAATGGGCGAGTGGGGGGGACGCTGGGAGAGGGGAAGCACTGCAGAAGGTGTTTTTGGAAAAGGGCTAGGGTTCCCTTCCCCTCTTGAAGCTACCCAAAAGGCCAAAAACCCTTTTTGTTGGGGGACAGGGTGCATCAGGGGGGATAAAGGGGGCAGTATTGTTAAAAGGAGCATGAAGGGGGTCAGTTTCCCCGTGAATATGCTAGCAGGGAAATTGACAAAGTGGGGAAGAAGGGGAGCAACGGGGGAGAAGGAGTGTTTAGGGGTGTCGTTGGGCCGTGGGCCCCCAAGTTTTCCCCAAAAACTTTTTATGGGGGAAAAAGTTTGATAGAGACCGATCACCAACCACCCCCAAATTTCCCGCAGGAGGGACAGCTGAAAAACAGCAGGGTTTTTGGGGGGGTTGGGGGAATGGCACTGCAAGCCCTACAGGGGATCGAGTGCAATTAAAAATCCAGGGCGACAGAAAGTCCCGGGGCACTTTTAAGGTCGGGAGTCTACCAAGCTTTCCAAATCAGAGGAAGTCCCGTCCCTATCCCCGGTGCAATTTTTTGATAATATGTTTATTTTCCCGTTTTGGGTTTATTGGATATGGGGTTTTAAATTTCCCCGTTGGCTATGGTTTATAAATTTTTTTTTGGTGAGACTGTTTTTATTTTCTTTGTGAGACTTGTTTTTGTGAATTTAGTTTTTGCTTGAGAAAAACGTCCCCTTGTGTAGGATGCAATTTTTTTGCAATAAGTGAGGATTTGGGGAAATTTCCCAGTGAAGTTGTTTGGGTCGCGATCAAAATTTTATTGACTTTTCATAAGAAATTTTGAAAAGGGGAGATGGCAAATCCCCAGGTAGGGGGAATTAAAAAAAAATGTGCACAGAGGGGCGTTTTAGAAGGGGGTTGAAATAACGCAAGAGCGACGTCAATAAAACTCATTGGGGTTTGGGAACACTAATTGTAATTTTTTTAACTTATAAACCTTGGTTGTAAAGTATTTTCCAAACTTTTTCGCGTGAAGCTGTGGGGTCAGCAAATTTTGGGTTTTTTGCCTTTTTTTACCGGGTTTTTTTGGGGACAAGCGGAGCATGGGCCCTTTTTCAAGGGGGAAATTGTCACGGACAAAAAAAAAATTAAAAAAACCTAACTTGGGGGAAACAACCTAACTTTGGGGTTCCGCCAGCCAATTTGTTTTGGACCTAAGTCCAAACTCAAACATTCTAGGCCCTCAGAAAGGGCGGGCCCTAGGTCGGGTCCGGCCAAAAAAGCTTATTTGGGGGAATTCACCGAGACGGTCCCCCCCACCCCCCCCTGGGCTAAGCGGCTTTGGGCCGAAGCCCGATGTCTTTCCCAGACGACCCAGTAAACCCGGGCCAGCCTTATTTGGGGGCCCAATTTTTTGAACCAGCGTCATTGTTTGTTTAACATCGTGGCCCCCCACCCAACTTCCCGCTAGCCACTTTTGAGTGACCCGTGTCCCACCCCGGGGACCCGTTTTTAAATAGAAAGGGGGGAAGGGGTGTGGGGGTGGGGGTGGGAAAACTAGCTAATAATTAAATGACCAATTGACCACCACAGAGAGTAAGGCGTGTCGGCAAATGGCATGATTTTTAAACCCCCCAATGGGGAAATTTTTAGGGAGCTAAATTCGGGGGTCAGGGGGGGGTAAAAAAACTGACCAAAAGGGAAATCGCCCCTTTTTGGGCAGAATCGGAACAAAAAAGAGGGTTTTGAAGTGAGAGAACGAGAAAAAGGGGGGAAACGAACAAAGAGGGAGGGGGAGAGGGTTGGGCGTGAGCTCTGCAGGAAGGGAAAGGGGAAGGGGAGAGAGATGAAGGGGGAGAAAGAACCAAGTTTAGAGATTAGCAAGAGATAGTCTGGGAGAGGAAGGAATGGGAGAGAAGTGGAGAAAAGAGAGAGAGTTGCTAAATGAATGAAAAGAAAAAAAGAAAAGAAAAAAAAAAAGAAAAGAAAAGCAAAACCCTTTTCCAAATTTTATAAAGCAGACAAGAAGAGAGAGAGAGAGAGAGAGATTTCCAAAGCCCTTTTAATTTCAGGAAAAAGAAAGGAAACAGATCGATGTTGAAAAAGTCAAATGTTTTAGGCCCCAACCGGGGGTTTCGAAAACCCCAACCTGGCAGCGTCACTTCGCCCAACAGAACCCCCAGACCAACGCCAAAAGTCCCCCACCGACCCCGGGGCCACAGCCCAACCCCCAGGCCCGGGATTTTTGTCGTGTTTGTGAAAGTGGACAGTGAAAAGAAAAAGAAAAGAAAAAAAAAAGACAGTGATTTTGTGGAAAAATTTTGAACACCTGGCCCCGGGTTTTAAAGTAGAAATCGGGTTTTAAAACCCGGGTTAGTTAATGATGTTTTAGATAAATGATTTTTTTAAGTTCAGGGAAAAAGGGGAATGTTTTTTTTCATTTGATTCCCTAATTTTTTTGAGTTTCGTTCTATAACATGTTAGTTAAAATTAAAAGGGCTTTAAAATAGTGGTTTGATTGACGAAAGCAAAGATATATGAAAGAGATCGCAACAACTTTGGGGTGTGTTTTTGGGGGTGCGCTAGTCCTTCCCCACTGGGCATTTCAAACCCAGTTACACCCACCAAGTCCTTTCACTGGCCCTTTGTGCGGATTTTTTTGTGTCGAACCCCTTTCATCGCCCAAACGCATCGCGTTTGGGAGAATTAGGGATTTTGGGAATCAATACTGGGAATACCATACTCGCCTTCTCGTGGTTTGGGCCCTTTTGGGTTTTATACTGTATACCAGAGGGTACCGGGAAAAGGGAAAAGGGGGGTGGGGCCCGGGGAAGGGGGGGGGGTGGGGGGCTTTCCCCTACTAACCCCCACCGCTGGATACCTGCACGCTAAAATCGAGAAACAAAAGCCCTTTTAAATTTAAAAAAAAAAAAAAAATTCCCCCCCTTTTGTCCAGTTTTCCTGGCCCCCATTCGTACACTGGGAGACTATCTGCTGAAATCAAACACCCACAGTTTTGAAATAATTTAAACCAAAAAACACAAGTTTTTCTCTTTGTGTGTGTGTGGTGTGTGTGTGTGTGGGTGTGTGTGTGTGTGTGTGGGTGTTTTTGTTGGGTTTGGGGTGGTGTGGTGCGTGCGTGTGTGTGTGTGTTTTTGGGTGTGTGTGGTGTGTGTGTGTGTGTTGTGTGTTTGTGTGTGTGGGTGTGGGGTTTGTATGTTGCCCTGTCGTTGGGGGTGTGTTTGAAATTGGAGGGTTTAAATAGTTATGTCGGGCGTGCGTGCCTGGGAATGCGCCGCGCGCGCGCGGGGTTTGGGGTGGTTTTGGGGGTGTGTGTTTTGTGTGTGTGGGTGTGTGGTGGGTTTTGTGTTTTGTGTGTGTGTTGTGAATTAACCAGTTGTTTTTTTGTTGTTGTTTTTTTTTTAAAGGTTGGGGAAAAAAAGGAACCCTTTTCAGGAAAGGGGGTTTTTTAAGCCAAAAGCTTTATGAAAAAAGTAATAAACCTTTTCAGAGATTTTAAAATTTAGGACTTGGGAAAATTTAACCTGTTATCCCGTGTTTAAAAACTCGAAGGGGTTTCATTTTTTTTGGGGATCAATTTTAACCAAATCAAACTGAAAATACTGTTTCAAGGGAGAATGTATAGTATCCCCCCAACTAATTACAAAATGTGGGTTTTTTAAACCCTTCTGATAACCTACGTTTAAAAAAATTTTAAAGAAGGGTTTCCCTTTTTCCCAAAAAGGCCCTTTTGGGCGTTTTTTGGGGGCCCCGAAAAATTCTCCAAAGCCAGAAACATTTTTAAATTTATGTTTGTTGGGCACTTTGAGATGACTAAACCCCGTTCATGGTGTGAAGTTTTAAATTCCCAAAAAAATAAATAAAGAAACTGTTTTATAGAAATTTTTGAACAGATTTCGAACAAAAAATAATACATTCATTAAAATCAACTTTCACAGAGACCAGCAGATAAACTTTCCCGCCCAAATTTTCCCTTTAAATGATGAATTTTATTTTTAAACCCAAATCCACATTAAACCGCCAAAAAAAAAAAAGGGGGCAAACAAAAATTTCCACACAAAACACAACGCGTTTTTGAAACCCCTTTTTTCTTTTTCAGGCAAGAGAAAAAAACGTTTCGGGAAAAATGAACCCCGAAAACAACGATTTAATCCCTCTTCTCAACTGGAACCCAAGATGGACGTTTTAATAAAAAAGGGGGCCGTTGGGAAGCAGAACAATGCAAGTTTAAAAAAAGGGTAATGATGAAAACAATTATAATTATTATAACAATGAAAAAGTGTAACAATGATAAAATACAGGGGGATAGAAAAAAAACTGATAATGATGATGAGATAAGGAGACAAAACAAATTAAAATGTAATTAAAGATAACAAGGTAATTTGATAACAATGATAATTTAATGATAACAAAGATAATAAAAGCATTTATAGGGGAAAAAATACTGGGCAATGATTAGATGATGTAAGGGACAAATTCAATTAAAATGATAAAAGATGATAACAGGGTAATTTAAAAACAATGATAATGATGATAACAATTAAATTATAAACAGGGGGAAAATAATAATACTGATAATGAGGGGGATGATTTATAAGGAACATTGCAAGTTAAAATGATAATGATGAAAACAATGATAATGATAGCATTGATAGTAATAATACTGATAATGATGATGATGAGAAATAGACATTGCAAGTTAAAATGATAATGATGATAACAATGATAATGATAGCATGATAGAATAAAACTGATAAAGATGAAGATGTGATGATGATAAGGAGACACTGCAAGTTAAAATGATAATGATGATAACAATGATAATGATAGCAGTAATAGAATATACTGATAAAATGATGATGATGATAAGGAGACACTGCAAGTTAAATGATAATGATATAATATATGATAGCTGTAATAGTAATGATACTGATAATAATATGATGATGATGAGAATGATAATGATTGATGATATGAGTGAATGTATGATCTGATATATGATGATGATGATGATGATGGAGATAATGCAAGTATGAAATGATGAATGATGAACATCAATAAATAATGATAACATGATAGAAGCAGTAATAGTATAATACTGATAATAATGATGATGATAAGGAGACACTGCAAGTTAAAATGATAATGATGACAACAATGATAATGATAGCAGTAATAGTAATAATACTGATAATAATGATGATGATGATCATGATGATGATAATAGTAGTAATAACAATAATAATAATAATAATAATAGCAAAAACAACAACAGCAGCAACAATAATAATGAAAATAACAATAATGTTAAAAAAAGGATTATTAGAAAACACTACAGATAGGATTATTACCACTTTTGGTAAAAATAGGACGATTGTAATTGAAGTATTAATAGTGGCTATACACATCTGATGATTGAAGTTGTATTAATTTTATTTTAATGAATACTTATATAGCGCCTTTCCTCGGCTAGAGACCAAGCTCTAAGCGCTTTACAATCCACACTCGTTTTGCCTGCCTGGGTAGTGCCGACTGAAGAGCTGCCAGCTAGCTGGTGCTTTATATCAGTCGTTTCCCGTGTCATCCAGTCAGTATCGTTCAATATCGATCACTCATTTTCCTTACTTCCTTCATTATTTCCATTTCTCACGCAGGGTGAAATGCTTTGTGTAACGTGTCATCCATACCAACGGCCAAACTGACCTCCTCTTCCAAAAGTTGGTGATGGGATTTTTTACGTGTGTGCAAGAAGTTATGCGTGCGTTCACACACGGAACCTCGGTTTATAGTCTCATTCGAAGGACTGTATGGGAAATGGAGTCAGAAACAATGTTAACTCTGAGGGAAAAATCCCTGCACCGAAACGGCCCGGCGGAGATTCGAACCTGCAACCCCAGGATCATCAAGATTACGAGTCCGGCGCTCTACCAACTAAGCTATTCCGGGCCCTTTTGCAGAGAGCGCAGCAAAAAAAGGATATAGTAAGTGAAGTCCATTTTGTTATGCCATAAATATGCAAATTCAATATCCCGTTTTAATCGTAGAACAGACGTTTTTGTTATATCTATTTATCATAAGTTTTCCAGCTTGTTTTCAGGTGATAAGACGGCACTGTCAAGTTTGAGCAGATCTGTCAATTTGGGTCAGGTCGTTACTGCACATGCATTGCCTCAAACGGTGGAAACGGTGGACATTTATTGACTGAATAAATGCAATTTCGCTTACGCCTTTGTTGTTGTTGTTGCTGCTGTTTTTTTTGTGTGTGTTTTTTTCGTCGTATTCATTGCTTAATTGATTATTTAAATCCTCAAAGGGCTACAGGATGATTAAATCGTTGAGTGTGTGTACGTGCACGCACGCACGCACGCACACGCACACACACACACACCACACATACACACACACACACACACCTACACATAGATATGACAATCCTGGTATGGCCCTTCGTTGTCGGCTGGACTATACACAGCATTATTGAACTGAACACAGAGAGAGAGAGAGAGGGGGGGGGGGGGGGTAGAGGAGAGAGAGAGAGTCCGTAAGCTGAGAGTATTTTCATGGCCAACAACAATTGTATGCGCAACATAAATATTGACGTGATACACACACAACCAGCCCCAAGGAAATAAATAATTACAGGTTTAATGATCCGAACACTACTTAGGGTACGTTCACACTGGCACGCACGTCAGTCGCGCGGACAGACACAAATCGTGCGGACGCGGCACTCCCTTCTTCATTGTCACTCACAGAGTGGAAGGCGTTCATACCGCCATAGACACGCACGCACGACCACTTCCGCAAACGAGTCGTGCGTGCTCGCCACAATTCAAACGCGCGTGCGGACAGAAAAGAGTCGCGCGGATGAGGCAGACCCTTCTTTTTATCACTGGCAGCGCTCTGGGTGTTCCTACTGACACATGTTTCTTTTCCTCCACCACCACCAAGTAAACTTTCCGTCGCCTCGTCCGCACCATGTTGACCAGAATGCCAGCTGTGTTTATATTCCAAGCAGCCTCGCGGACGGAGAACGTGCGGATCAGTATGAACGCTTTTTCTCACACGCGCGTGCGATTTTTCACGTGAGTTATGACAGTCGTGCGTGCTAGTATGAGCGTACCTAACTAGGCGTTGAAATGAGAGGTAGGAAAAGAGACTTAGACACTGGAGAGAAAAGGGGGAGTTGGGGGGGGGGGGAGGAGGAGGAGGAGGCTGGGGAGAAGAGCTTGAGGAGGTTGGGAATGGGAGAAGGGGAGGGGGGGGGGGGGTGTTAAGGAGTTATTTTGTATACATCTGTGTTGACCATAATGTTGACATGCGTCAACGAGGTTCAGTGGACCAGGCCAGGAGGATGACTCCTCCTTCAGATTTGCCCCCCGGGGTCCAACCTGAACGAGTGAGTGGCTCGAGTTTAGTTGACCTGTGAACGAATTCTAAGAGAGATTCTACGTTTTCAGAGTTACTTTCATGAAGTGAAGTAGAACACAGAGAGAGAGAGACAGAGAGAGAGAGAGAGAGAGAGAGAGAGAGAGAGAGAGAGAGAGAGAGGGGAGAGACAGACAGACAGACAGACAGAGAGAGGAGGAGAGAGAGTACACCCGTAAACAGACGCGCTTACTTCAGCCCTCTTTCTCTCTGTGTCTTTGTCTCTCTGTCTCTGTCTCTGTCTCTCTCTCTCCTCTCCCCTCTCTCTCTCTCTCTCTCTCTCCTTCTGTCTTTGTCTCTCTGTCTCTCTCTCTGTCTCTCTCTGTGTCTTTATCTCTGTCCTCTGTCTGTCTCTCTCTCTCTCCATCTCTCTCTCTCTCTCTCTCTCTCTCTCTCTCTCTCTCTCCTCTCTACTCTCTCTCTCTCTAGTACAAACGGCTGCCAGTGTCACATTTTTTAATCGGTATGAAACTCCAGCTGTTCTTCAATCGTTTTGTCAAAAACGATTAAATACTAGAGATTCATTAATCATCCCCTTACTTGCTATTAATGAAGTTGGTTCCTTAATTTCAAAACTTAAAAATAAAAAAGCAATGGGTCCAGATAACTTAAATGCTTCTATACTTAAGCTTGCTCTACCTTACATTGTTGATACCCTTACGTATGTTTATAATTTGTGTATTGATCAGAATGTCTTCCCATGTGGTCTAAAGGCAGCAAAAGTGGTTCCCATACCCAAATCAAGAGATCTCACTGATTTAAACAATTTTAGACCAATATCTCTTTTATCCGTTGTATCGAAACCTCTAGAGATGCATGTTCACAAACACCTAACTAAACATATGGAACATCACAAACTGTTCCACCCATTTCAGTCTGGCTTTCGTCAAAATCACTCATGCCACACGGCCTTAAAACGCCTCTGTGATACATGGCTATCAGCCATCAACGAAAGAAAACTCACTGGAACTGTTTTCCTCGATTTTAAGAAAGCGTTTGATCTTGTAGACCACAACATTTATTAAAAAAATTACTGCATATGTTCAAAATCCGGCAGTAGTCACCTTCTTTCAGTCATATCTTGAAAGCAGGACCCAGCGTGTTTACTTAAACGGTACTTATTCCTCTGAAGGAATAGTGAGCTGTGGCGTTCCACAAGGCTCTGTCCTTGGACCTCTTCTCTTCTGTATTTTTATAAATGACCTACCGATGCACATATCTCACAATGATGTCAACTGTGATCTGTTCGCTGACGATAGTTCTCTTCACTGTAGTGATACAAACATCATGTCTGTACAAATATCGTTACAACAAAGTATCACTGATGTCTTAGAATGGTGCAACCAAAACCGAATGGTCCTTAATCCGCACAAAACAAAATGTATGGTCCTAGCATCGAGACAGAAACATCAACGACAGCATCTTATGTTGAGCCTAAAAATGAGTGAAACCTTGATCGAGCGGTTACCGAACACCGTGTCTTAGGCGTGATCATTGATGAGAACTTTAAATGGCAATCACATATAAATCATGTTTGCAAACAGTTGGCTCGCAATTTGTTTTTACTCAATAAACTCAGTTATTATGTTGAACCACATATCCGGAAATTATTTTTTGAAGCCGATTGCCTTTCTCACATCAACTATGCGTCCACTGTCTGGAGTGGTGCCGGTGAAAATCACAATAAAAAAGATCAACTCTATGCATAGACGGGGAATTAAGCTGATTCTTCCCGACAAGTCTCTATCAACCACGGGCAAATTCGCAAAACTAATGATGTTACCACTGCAGAGCCAACTGACCTATAATAAGGCAGTACTAATGTTTAAAGTCCATGCAAACATGGCGCCAACATATCTTGCTGAGTTTATCCAAATGGCAACAACGCGATATGATTCAAATAATTACATTCTACCACGTGTCCGCATTGATTTGTTCAAATCTAGTTTTGCATTTTTTGGTCCATCTGTGTGGAACTCTCTTCCTCCGTCTGCCAAAACATGTCAATCACTGCCGTCCTTCAAATCAGCAGTACTTAAACATTTACTTGAACAATAAATCTAACCTTTTGATCATAGTCTCAACGCCCTACTTTTTATGCTTGCCTCTATATTATCTAATGAAAATGTGTGTGTGTGTGTGGTGTGTGTGTGTGTGTGTGTGTGTGTGTGTGTGTGTGTGTGTGTGTGTGGTGGATGTGGGTATGCGCATGCGTGCGTGTATGTGTGGGCGTGTGCATGCATGTGAGCGCGCGAGCGTATGTGTTTGACTGTGTTTGTGTAATTTTTGTAATGGATTTTTTTTTTTTTTTTAAATAATTATTATTCTTATTACTATTGTTATTGTTAATATTATAATGTTGCTATATATATATATATATTTTTTTTTCCCATTGTTTCTGTCATTATTAATATGTGCAGTTTGTTTAGTTGAATGTTGTAGAATAGCAAGGACAATTGAAGAATAGGCACTGCCTAAAATCTCTATCCTTGAGTAATAAAGTTTTTGAGTCTTGAGTCTTGAGTCTTGAGTCTCTCTCTCTCTCTCTCTCTCGCTGAGTTTTTAAAGTGATTTTATGGTGTGTGTGTTTTTTTCGTTGTGCTTTTTTTTCGGCAAGTATTTGAGAGTATTTAATTAGAAAACATCTTAACGTTCTATATACATGCCAAATAAACACGCAAGTTGACAGTATGGTTTTTAAAACAACACCGACCTTAATGTTTGGACCCACACAACACACACACGCACGCACGCATGCACACACACACACACACACACACACACACACACACACACACACACACACAAACACACACACCCACACAGAGTGCCTTTCAAAGGGAAATTGTCTTGCGAGGGGGGGGGGGGGGGTTGGGAAACCCGCCCGATTTTCCCTCTTTAAAAACCCCCGCTGCTGGATAACTTCCCTTGGGTTTTTTTTTTTACAGGGTAGCGAAAAAAACACTTTAAAACCGGGTTCACTGCCAATAAGCCCAACAGGGTAGTATTTTGCCCCAAAAACAGAAGGGGGGCATTGTCAAGGGGGGCCCCCCACACCAAATGCTGCCAGATTGTGGCTTTCGGAAGCGATAAAGGGGTTTTGGGGAGAGGGTCCCCGGGGGGGGGGGGGAAGGGGGGGGGGGGCCTTTTGGGATAGTTTTTCCCAGGCCGGCGCCAGGGCCTTAGAAATTTTTGATGATGATGAGCTGGGGGTGGTGGGGGTGGGGGGGTGGGGGTGTTTTTGTGTTTGTGTGTTTTGGGGTGTTTTGTTGTGTGTGTGTGTGTTTTGTGTTTGTTGTGTGGGGTGTTTTTGGGGTGTGTGTTCTTTGGGGGGGTGTTTTTCGTGGGGGTGTTCAAAATTGGGTTGGGTTTACTTTTGGCGTTGTTGCCGTACGTGGGGTGTGTTGTGTGTGGTGTGTTTGTGTGTGTGTGTGTTGGTGGGTTTTGTTGTGTGAGTGTGTGTGTGTGTGTGTGTGTGTGTGTTTTGTGGGTGTGTGTTGTGTTTTTGTGTGGGGGTTTTTGTGTGTGTGTATGTGTTTGTTTTTTGGGGGTGGGTTTTGTGTGGTGTGTGTGTGTTGTTTTTGTGCAAAAAGGGGAAAAAGAGAGAAGAGAGAGAGAGAGAGGGGGGGGGTGTGTTGTGTGGTTTTGTGTTTGGTGTGTGTGTGGTGTTTTTTTGGGGTTGGTGTGTGGTGTTTTGTGGGGTTGTGTGGAAAATAACAAAATGCAGTAAAGTTTTTTGTGCATTTTTTTTTTTTGTTTTGTTTTTTTTGTTTGTTTGTTTTTGTGTTTTTTTTCCCTTTTCCCCCATGAAAAAAAATTTTCTCTATGTCACGTGGAATTGGGTTTTTTTTTTCAAAATTTATGGGAAAATTGTTTTTTCCAATGAAGTTTTTTTTCACAACGCCAAAGGTTTTTCTTTTTCCACTTAAAAAACCCTGTAAATGAACACAAACCATTAAATTGTTTTTCCCATAAAACTACACCTTTTCACATCACAAAAAATAACCCAACAAACAAAAACCCAAAAACCCCAACAAAACTTCATGCAAAGCCCACGTGGCAATCATACTGACCGGGTCTTCTCCCCCTTTTTAAATCAGGGACAAAGCCACCCCCCCCTTTTAAATTGTTCTTGATCATTAAACGCACGTCCTACCCCGGAAACCCACACATCGTTTTCAAATTTGTAAAAAGATATAACAAAAAAATCCACCAAAAAAAGACTAAAAAACTAGGCTTAAGCCCATTCAGAAGGGGTAAATTGCCCCAAAACCCAAAAAACAAAAATTGCGAAATCGACTCGTTCCTTTGAGAAAAAAGCAAACAAAGGGGTTTAAAATTATTTATATTTAAATGAAAAGAATTATCACAGGGGAACCTAATTTGTACCAATTCAAAATCGCCTCAAAGCTTTATTCGCCACTTTTAGCACCACGTTCTTTTTTTTTGAGAAAAAAGAAAAAAAACTCCGGAGAAACTTGACACCCGGAAAAACCCTTTACGGGGAAAAAACACCGCCCAGCCAAGTGTTCCGCCCCTAACTCCTCCCCTCCCAAAGCCCCGGGGCAGAAACCCAGGTCTGACTCCAAACCTCCCCCTGACGTTCTATGGGGATTGGCGCTGGGAATTCAAACCTGCCGTCCCGGGCTTCTTGCTAAAGGGCCCAAAATTCGCCTATGATGTTTTCCCCCTTCCCCCACCTAGCAAACGGGACGCCTTTCTGAGTTGGGGGAAATTAACGTAATAAGGGGTCGGGGGGTTAAACCGTTCCCCCACGATCAATCCACGGGGGTTTTATCTTAGGTGGTCCCTTTTCGCCTTTTGTTTTCAAATTTCCCTGATCCTTTTTCTAAACCAAAAATCGAGAGCGGTGTCTGAGATCATCACCAAATTAACAAAACAACGCCCCCCCCCCCCCCCCCCCCCCCCTCGAAATCACAACACAAACACACACACAAAACACACACACCCCACACACACCCCAAAACACAAAACACACACACACACACTTTCACGCACGCACCACGCAGGCACGCACGCACGCACACCCCAGACACACACAAAACACTCCCACCACCCCCAAATCCCCCCCCCCCCCCACACACACACACACACACACCCCACTCCTTTACATACGCACGCAGCCACACACATTCAAACACCCCACACACACACAAAACACACACATCCTGCTCCCGCCCCAAATTTTATGCCCCCGGGGTTTTTGGGCTTTAAAATGCCAGATTCCCTCAAGCTTTTGGGCCCCGGCTAGACTAGCATCCTTCTCATTTCCCCAGGGATGAAAAATTTCCCTTCTATTCAAAAATTTTTAGAAAAAAGGGGGGTTATTTCCCCCCCACGGACATTGACAAACAAAGCACAGGACAAGATAAATCTTTTCCCGCCCCTCTTGGGTCTTCTTCCCAAAAACAAAAACTTTTAAAAACCATTTAGGACAGAACAAACAATTTAATCTTTCCGTTTCGGCACCCAAAAAAAATGCCGCCAAAACGCTATTCAAATTTTTTCACAGCATCGTCGGAGTTCAATCATAAAACATTTTTTTTAGATAAAACTGAGCTAAAACAGTACCCCCGGTCTGGGTGAAAACTCTTCCAAAAAATCTCGTTGGTCCCTTTCCCAGACTCTTCCCCCTCCATCCAGAAAACCCCCGTTTCCCCTCCTGCTCAAACATGTCCAAGGTCCTTACGATAAATGATGTCTCCCTGCCGTGCAGCACGTCTTTTGGCGGGACCTCTGGGGGTTTTTTCTGTGACAGAACAAAAACCGCATAGTACCTTTTCCTCAGCGCTTTTTTGGGTTCTCCATGCATACCTTCTTGGTTTAGTGCTCCTTTAAGAACCCGGGAACATGTTCCATTGCCGGGGTAAAAATTTGATACAAAAGGGTCCCCAAATTGCTCATTTTTCATTCTCCCCCCTCTCCTCTCTCTCTCTCTTCCCCCGATTGCCCCCTTTTTCGGAAACCCGGGAAAAGACAAATTTCAGCCGCCCCAAAAAATTTCTTTTTGAAATCAACTGCAATCTGCAGCATGCCCGTGGAAGGTCTCCCATCCCCCGAAAAAAGCCACACTAAATGCTGCACTAAAGGGAAAGGGCATTGTCGTCATTAAAAATAAAAGGGCGGGAGGAAAAAAAACCCAATCGCCCTTTCTGCGGTTAAACTTCGAGGCCCCAAAACCCCCCCCCCCGGCTACGCAAACTAAAGGCCACAGCATGACGTATCGTCGCAAGTGCCCGTCACAGCTGAACGGGGAAAGGGCAGAGAGCAAGACTTACAGAAAAACCCAAAAAAAAAAGGCGAGTAAACATTTTAAATGTTCTCCCCCCGGGTTCTTTTTTGCCAAAACCCCCCAAAGTGAAATTTTAAACAAAAATTGACAAACCAACGAAATTTCTTTGGGTTGCGTTGGGGGTTTTCGAGAGGGGGCCCAACCGTCCCCTCTGTCTGTAACCCACCTGCAGAAAAACACGGCACAGTAACATCAAACAGAGTTTGGGTTTGGGGGGAACAGGGGGCGACAGAGAACTGTGACAGTTCAACACGATGAAAGTGCCCGGTTTTGGGTTTTTGGTTCAGTGCAGCCAAGCGCCGATCAAGACTGTTTTTTTGCCCGAATGCGTGATGTGGTTTGTAAATCAGGACACCCCTCCACGAAAAAAAAAACCAGAACGACCCCCAAGAACGTGACCCCTCATTGAAAATTATGTCTACCTGAAAGGGAATTTGTTAAGAAACAGGGAAAAGCGTTCATTCTTTGACAGAGAGAATGTGCAACTGACTGATGGGGAAAAAAAGGGAAACTTGTTGAAAAATGGATAAACGTTTCGAAAGCCTAAAAGACATAAAATCTTGTTCGATTTTATTTTTGAAAAATTCCTGTTTTGGGCTTCCTCATCACAAAGTTTTTTTCTAAACTTTTTGTGCTTTTGGGTTAATTTTCTTTTTTCCGAACACCCCCCTCCCCCACCGAAAAAAAAACCCCCTGCCAGAGAATGGGTTTTGAAATTTTAAACCTCTTTAAAATTTTGTTTTCGTTCTTTCGTTCTCTCTCTCTCCCCTTTTCTCTCCTCATCCTCTCCCCTTCTCTCCCTCCTCTCTCTCTTTTCTCTCTCTCTCTGGGGGAGACCAAGAAGAAGAATGTTGTTTCTCCTGATCCCCCCTCCGGTGGGTCCGCCTTCCCCCAAAAGTTGTCCATCCTCAAAACCAGTCGTTGTTTTTTTCCCCCTCGGACGGCGTCGTGGTTCTTTGTCGAAGTCGTCCGCCTCCCGTCCCCCCGCCCCTCACTCCTCGTGCAGGGCATCAAACACCTCAGGGAGAACACTACGCCTGTTTGGGACCTCGTCAAAAACACTGAAACCCTTTTTTCCCCATATTCAAGTTTTCAAACGGCGAAGAAAGCTGTGCTTTGTAACCCATTATTATTTTTTTTGGGAAAAGCATTTGGGTTAGGTTTCATGTATACCCCCCCTTCTGTGGGGCCAAGGTTTTATAAGAAAAAAACATCTAAATCTGATCTCTCCCCTCTCTTTTCTCCCCTTCTCTTTTCTCTCTTTTCCCCCTCCCCTCTCTCTCTCTTCTCTTATCCCCCCCAAACCACCACCCTCGTTGGGGAAACCCCTCCCCTCCCCCCTTCCTCCCCCCCTCCCCTCCCCCTTTATCCCCAAATTTTTTATACATATACGTGCCGCGCATACTCCACTCAGCCCGTCTCACCCTCTTTAAATTCCCTTCCCATTAATCACGGGGACTTTGCTCGCCTCGCTGCACATTTAAGTACGTCCCCTTTCCCTTCTATACTCTTGTTTCCCCTCTTAAATATTTTTGTATCCCATCATCCCCCCCCTTTTCCCGCCGTATGGGTTTTTTTTCTTCCTCTTCTTTTTTTTTTTTTTTTTTTTTACTCCTGTAGAGAACAAAAAAACCTTCTTTCAAACTCACTTGCTCCTCCCCAAAAGTTTTTTTGGGGGGAAAAAAAAGGGGGGGGGGCCAAAATCCCCCCTTTTCCTGTTCCTGACAAGTAAGACTTCAAAAACCCAAAAAAATAACATTATCTACAAACAAACAAACGTTTGGGGTTATCCTTTTTTAAAAACAAATTTACTAAATTTTTAAATTTTTAGTTTTTGCTTAATCCTTTTTTTTTCCTGGCTTTTTCAAAAACCATCTTTTTCGCCAAACATTTTCAAATACCCTCGGGCCCCTTTCCCATGTGAAAAAAACACTACAGTTTTTTAAACGGGTTCCCCTAAAACTTTTAAAACCGAGTTATTTTCTGGCATAAAACCCAAAAAAACAAAACCCATCATGTTTTTCCCGAAACCCCAGCTTTGAAAAATGTTTCTCTTTTTAACTATATCTTTTTTTTGCCAAACCAGCCTATAATAAAGAGTGTCTGCTTTTCCTTTAAAACACAATATAAAAGTATTCAAAACACTCACCATTTAGTGCTGGGTTTAAAAAAAAATATACTTCCATTGTTTTGCCTTTAAAAAACCTTCTACCTGAAAGCTTTTTTTCCTTTTAGTTTTTGGACAAAAAAATAAAAATAGATCAAAATTATAGCGATAAACTGTTTGTAAAAAAGCCCTAGGACAAATATTTTTTTTTCCCAAAAACCCATTTGCCCCAAAATAAATTAAAACAATGAGGGGTTTTTATCAAAATTTTTAACTCTCCATAGTTTTAAAACAAATTTAATCAAATTTCCAGTTTTTAAATTTTTAAATCATACTCTTCCGTCAAAATTTGGGTTCAGTAAAAAAAAACCCAAAGAGGCCTAAATGGGTAAGTTTAATCCAATTTTTCTTTTAAGATTTTCTATTTAAGTAAACCCTTAAATTTTTTTGCTTTTTGTTATGATCTTAAATCCTCACCATTGTGAAAAAACGACGATGGTAACTTTAAAAGGCTTAACGCCCAATTTTTTCCCCAGCTAATTTTAATTCCTTTTATAAGGTCATCACTAACCCCAAAACCCCATCCCCCCTCCACATCTTTAAAGCCCAAGAAAATTGGGGAAAACTTTGGTGAACGGGGCCCCCTATTTTTCTCCCTTGGAAAAAAACCTGAAATTTTGGTAGAAGTTTTTTTTAAACAACTGTTTTTCTTTGGGAGGATGTACTTTTTTTTTCCCATAGGGCCTTTTTTTCAATTTTTTTCCCGACTATTGTCTTTCCCAAAAAAAACTTACTTTAAAAAGGGCCAGTTTTTGAATGCTTTTTAAATTTTTTTTAAACGGCTAAAAAAATTAAATGGGCTTATGAATTAAAATTTTATTTCCCATTCTAAAAAAGGTTCCCTAATCCCTTTTTGAGGTCAGGTTTTTCGAACTATTTTAATTCAAACTCCCCCAAAATTTTTGCCTCTAAATTGCCCCAGTTTTTTCAAGTTTGGGGAAACTTTTTTGCTGTCGCCAACCTCTTTGCTTTAAAATCACCGTCTTTAGTGACTCAAAACCAAACAAACCCAATTTTAAACCGTTCTGTTAAAGGGCCGCAACACCCTGAAAAGGGTTTTTTAAATTCAAAGGGGTTTATACACCTTACAGGCCTAATGAAACTCTTGTTTCTTCGGCCCCCCGCGACATTTTTTTTTAGTAACGTATTTTTTTTATTTCCAAAACAATGTGCGGGTTTATCACATTTCACAATTTTTCCCCCCCTTTGTCTTTAAATTTTTAAAATTTTAAAAATGTTTCCAACCCTCCCACAAAAAAATCTTTTAAACGAAAATTGGGGAATTGTAAAATTTTCCCATAATCCAATATGCAGCTTTCCCTGACGGAAACTTTTAAAAAAACATTTTGGGGGCCCTTTCCCATCTATAAGTTTTCATCAGTGCTAAAGCTCTTTCCAAATGAACAAGAGAATGAATGTAATGAAGATCGACGGATTTTCCCCCTCATAAGTAGTTTTTTTTTGACGTAACTCTAAAACAATGATTGGGCGTTTGGGCAATTTGTAAAGCCTAAAATTTAGCTAGCTCTTATCAAAATAGAAACCCTACTTCTTCTTTTTTCGGGTTTTGAAGTAAACTTTGGTTTTCAGTTTCCCGAAATTGTTAATTTTGAGAGCAATTTTAAATTCTAAATTCCCTTCTTTTAGCGAGCAAAACCCGTAATAACCTCGGGTATGGTTAACTGGCTAACAAATTTGGCCCAAAAAATTAATTTTTTTTAATCTTTTTAAATTTTCCCCTTGGGTTTTGTTTTGTTTAAACCAAAAACACTTTGTAAAATTTTTTTCATGGAGGCGCGACCGTTCTATTTCCCCTTTTCGTTTTTAAATTTACATTTTTCTAAAAACAAGGGGCGGTTTTAAAATTTTTTTTTTATTTTTAAAAAACATTTTTTAAAAAAAATTAAAAAATGAGCCCTTTCCAAAAATATACGAGCAAAATTTTCTTTTGGGGCCACACTAAAAAACCCAAAAAATTAAAAAAAACAGACCCCCTCGACATTTCTTTTAACCCAGACCTGACACCTTTTCATAAAAAGGAAAGGGCTCCCCCTTTAAGAAAGATATCAAACCCCCAAAAAAAAAAAACCCCGGGCATCCCAAAATTTTTGGTTTTTTTTCCATCCAAAGGCATTTTTTAACCAAACCCTTTTTAAAATTTTGGGCTGTGTTTTGGGCATCAACTGGGTGGGGGATTGTCGTAGCGGGACCCACTTAAACATCCTAACCCCTTTGGTTAGGTCAGTGTACAGTTTTCTTTTCAATTACCCCTTCAGAACTTTTTTACTAACGCAACACCTTTAACCAAATACAAAACCGTTTAAAATTCCATTTAGAAAACCGAAAAGCCATGAAGGCTTTGAAAGAACTTAACTTTTTAAAATTTTAACATCAAACAGACTTTAGACAAAATCGGATCGATCTTAATCATGGCTTAGGAAAACCCCCTTATTATTGGGGCTGCACAAAAAAAAAATAAGTATGACTGGAACCCTTTCCTTACACATCTTCTCTTCGGGCACAACTGTTCCCCCGGGGGTCCATAAAAGCAAGGGGGTAAAACAGCATGGACAACTTTTTTTTTTTTAGCATTTCAAAGGGCCTAACTGAGGGGGAAAAAGAACAATAAACGACTCAACGTATTTATTTGGGGGTGTTTGCTATTCACAAGCCGGGCCAAGATCGAGCAAACAAAACCTTTCTCCCTGGCTTTGATCCCACAAAAACAATACTTAGCAAATTTAAGAGGGGCCATTAATTCACGTTGATTTCCTTAAAGGGAAATTAAAGGTAAAAAAAATTTTTTTACAAAAACGAAAGACCCAAAATAGACTTTGTGTTGGAAACTGGTTTATACATGCTACCTCTGCCCTCAGACCCAGGAAGGAACAATAAAAAACTACAAAAAAGAAATTCTCGTTGCGGGAAAATGAAAAAAAAGGTCGGACAAAACGACAAAAATTTCCCTGAGCCGGGTAATTTTGAAAGCAGAAAAAAAAAAAGTTTACCCCCCCAAAAATTAAAGCATCAAATTCCCGAATTCCAAACCCCAAAAGGCCATTGAAACTCAGCAAAGCTCGGGGACTCGTTCCGATGACCAGGAATATGAAAAGACAGCGTTTGGGTTCTTGGATTAACGGGCAAAAGGAAAATTACTTGGTTTTTTATCTTACTAAATAGTAACCCAACTATTACAAGAACTAATTTCCTTTTAAGGGGCCGGGCCAAAAAAGCCAACTACTTTCCCTTGCATAGAAAAAAAGGGCCAGCTGACAATACTCCCCAATTTCCGGAAAGCGTCCACGGCTTTCCCACCTAATTTTTTTTAATAAACTTGCAAGATGATCAACCGTTTTTTACCCATAAATTATCGGGTTGGAGGCGATGGCGGGGGCCGGCGGAGGCCGGGATTTTGACCTCCGCCGCCCCCTTAAAAACCAAACACCATGTTTTTTTGCAAAACCAAAGGCTGTTATAACGTTTAACAAATTTGTGACCCCTTGCCCTCAAAAAACAGTTTTTCGTATTCTTTTCTGTTTAGTGTCGTGTCTTCATAAAAAAATTTTTTTCGATATTTTTCTTTTAAATTTCAATTCACTTGATTCGTAATTGGCCCCGGGTTAGTATTGGGCCTTCTAGTCTTGTGATTTTTTTCTTTTCAAGATCTTTTATTTTTGGGGTTATTCTTTCTTTAATCTCACGCCCTACCAATGCGGTCAACAGCCTCAACGAGTTTTTTTTTTTTCTCTTTTTATATCCATCTATTTCACCTTTTTTGCTAAATTGTTTTTTTAAATTTTCGCCTTTGATGGTTCAAAAAAGCATGATAAAGGGGGCCGAAAATTTTTTCGCATGGGTAGCGGCAGTGGGGCATAGTTTTTAAAAGGGCTTTTTCTCTGAAAAACTGGTTTCTGTTCTTTTTACATTTTTTAAATTCCCCTGCTAATTTTTTTAAAATTTTTTAAATTTCCCCCATGTTTTTGCTTTGGTTATCTGGGGGAGTTTTTGCAGGTTTTTTGAAGTTTAGAAACTGCCTCCCCCCTTTAAATTTTTTGGCCAAACAAGGCCAAGGGGATTTGTACCTCGGGGGGAGTCAAATTTCAAATTTGGGAACCCACGGCAAAAAATTTTGATGGGTTTTTTTTAAATTTTTGAAAGCTGAACAAGTTGCCCCTTGGGTCGCCCCCCTCCCAAACAAATGGTCATCTTTTACTTCAAAATCTTTAAGGGTCTAAATTCGGGGGGTTCTTGGCCTAAAACTTTTGGTATTTAAACTGACCTTATTTTTCGGGTTAAATTTTCCCCGCCGCAAAGAGACCCCCGGGGGCCGTTTGTTGTACCAAAGGAGTAAATTTCACTCATGTCGCCCCTCCAGAATCTAAAACATCATAATCTTCATCCTAAATTTGCCTGCCATTTTTTTAAAATTTAATTAACTTTTTTTAATTTTGTTTTATAAAAAAGGCCCCCAACCCATATGGTTTCCGATTCTTGACCCGCAAAAAAAACCAAAAGACCCCATGGCGTAAGGGAAAAACGGAAAAAATTATTTTTCCCAAAATAATCCATCTACAAATTAAATGCAGATAAAATTTTCTTACTTTCAAATATCCAGCCCCTAGACCCAGTTTAATTGTTTTGTGCCAGGCTCGGGGCGTCTTACTTTCAAAAAAAACTCGCTTAAACCCGCCCCCAAACGGGACAGTTGTACAGAATGGGGCGGGAAAACGTTAAAAAAATTTCTAAAAATTTGGGGGGCAAAAAAAATTAATCTTTACATTGCGAAAATTTTTTAAAAAACCAAATTCTGATCTATGGCAAAACCGGGGAATGAAAGGGCTGATCGGGCTTTTTAAAGGAATTTAAAAATGAAAAAGGGCACAAAAACCCTAAATGGGGCCCGCAGATCCAAAGAGGGTAAAAAAAAGCAGCGAAAATTTTTTGCGTATGGAAATCGTTTTTTCCAAACCCCTTAAAATTTTGAGTTGAAAAAAAGCCCATCCCTTTACTTTCAAGGAGCTTTAAAAAAGAATGTCATTTTAAACTAATTTTTAAAATGAATAAAAGGGGGTTTTTCAAATCATCAAAAAACCAAAAGCAAAGTAAACTTTTCTAAAATCTCGTTAGATTTTGACGTTTTTTAGCAACCAAAATTTAGCAAGGCGGATTGAGCCCCAAAAACATAAAAAATTGAATATATTAAAAAAACCCGTGCGTCATAAATTAAACATATCCCAAAACAGGGCAAAACACTATATGGAAATTTTAGTTTTAGGGGTTTAAAGCATTTTCATTTAAAAGGCATTTATTGCGTGCGAAGATGAAAAACCCTTTCAAAAGAGGAAGGGGAAGGGGGGTTTTTAAAAAAAATAACAAATACAATGTTCGTTTTGGGGGTATTTCCAACCAAATCAACGCTCCCCGGGTTTAAAAACCTTATAAACCATTTTGTTTAAAAAGAAAACTTTTTTGGGGCCGGGGGTGTAAAGCCCAAACCCGTTTGACCTTGTGTCTAAAGTTTTAACATCTTCACAATGTTGGCTTGATGTTTTTTTTAACAACAAAAAGGGGTTTAAGGATTGACCTGGGTCAACAGGGGAAAAATCAGTTGCAGGAAAACGGAAAAACTGTTAGAGACGTAATAAAAAACAAATTGAAAAGAAAAAGGGGAAGCCGAAAAACCCCTTTAAATGTACATTTGTTTTTTTTATATGATGGGGCATTTAAAAATAAGAACCCTTAAAAAGTTTAAAAAAAAGTAGTATACAAAATTTAATTTTTTATTTTAAAAAAAAGAAAAGTCTTTTCGGGTTTTATCCAAATTTGCCTAAAAGCCCCGGGCCAAAAAGAAGAATGTAAAAACCCCCCTAACTAAAAACCTTCAGTTTAAACCAACAAAAAACAAATGCAGCAAGTACTAGAGAAAACCCTTTTTAAAAATACAGAAAAACCAAACAAAGGGTATTCGCGCCTTTAATGGGTGTTTTCAAATGTTAATACTGGAACACGACAAAAAGCCTCAACCCCGGGAAAGATGTTGGTCTTTTAGCAACGGGCCCTAGGGGCAACCCCCCACTTTACCTTTTAAAGGGGGTTTGTCTTTTGCTCTCGGTTCCCGTTTTTCATTAGCTGTAAGTGCGGGTGGGAAAAAAAATTTAAAAAAAAATAAAACCCAAAAACACACAGCTATGGTTCAACTAATAACGCTAAACTTAGTTCGTTTAAACTGTACAAAAATTAAGCCCCTTTTTCCCCAAACATCACGGATAAGAATTTAATCGTTTAACCCCGGGCCCAATTTTTAAGACTACAAAAGACAAAATTTGATCTTCAAAGAAAAAAGGGGGGGACAAAATTTTTTTCAACAGCCAGACCCGAGGGAAAATTTAAAAAGGAATTCTTAAAAAAAGTAAAAAGAAACAATTAAAAAACCCGTTTTAAAAAACCTTTCCCTTAACAACACCAAAAGGTGTTTTTTACTTTTTTTTTAAAGTCCAAGCGCAAAAAAAACCTCGATAATTTATTCCGGGTTAAAATTTTTTTTTTTTAATTTTAAAAAAATATTTTGAGTTTGAAAAAAAACTCAACAAGGCTAAGATATAAGAAGGGCAAAACAATTTTTTGAAGGGATGCTTTAAAGGCGTTTATCAAGAGCGCTGAAAAGATTTTTGAACTAGAAGTCATTGAACCAACAAAAAGTGGGGGGCAAGCGTTGAAAATGGGTAATTTTCAAATTCCAAGTAAACCAAAAAATAACCCGCCAGTTTTAAAATAAAGTTTGCTGTTTTTTTTCGGGCTATGTAAAAATAAATGAAGAAAATCTAGAACTGGGGCCCCAACTAAACAACAAAACTATTCTTTCTCATAACCCACTTTAAAACCCGGTTTTGGGAGAAAAGAACTGCCTTTTCACAGTTTGACGCGTGGGTGAAGAAGCCAAAATGAAAGGGCTCTGGTTGGCAGAGGGGGAAGTCTTAAAAGATCAGTTAAAACAGGGAAAATTCGCCGAATTTTTGGTTTAAAGGGTTTCATTCCACTACCTCCAGCATTATTCAAAAAGAGCAGTTTTAAAAAAAAAGAATACAGACAACAAATGTTTTATGTGGTGTGTTTCTTGCAAGGCTGCATTAAAAGCCCGCAAAAAAGCAGAAGAGGGGTCTAATATCACCCTTACATCCAAAGATCTTAACTTTAAATGGGGTGTCCTTTTTTCCCGTTTGTGTAGACCAAAATTTATCAGTTTTTAAGAACAAAACAAAACCCAAAAACTGTTAATGATACACATGGGAATTTAGGGGAAAAAAATTTTTTGGGGCCAATTAAAATGTCCCCAAAAACAATCCAACAATAGCGAAACCCCCCAAAAAACATGTTGACCTTTTCTTTCTGATGCTTTTACCAGCGGGGCCACCGCATTAAAACATTGATACGCACATTTAGTAGACTAATTTTAAGCATAATTTAAAAAAAATCAAGGCAAACAAGAAATTCCGGGAGAAAATGTTTTAAAAAATGCCCTTTTGTTCAAGCCGCGACGAACATAAAAACATTGTAAAAGTTCTGAACCGTAATACAAAACAAAATTTCACCCCCACCCGGATCAAAATTTTTTTTAAGACCTGGAAACGGATTGGGAAACAATCCATATGTTGTTTTGCCCGACTTTGAATGCCATTGTTCCTTTTGAAGGGCCCCGCCACAAAAACTTCGAAAAAAACCCTTTAAAGGAAATAAACATCAGTTTTTTTTCATTTGCCTTCAATTTTTGTTTTGGGGCGAAGGCGCCCATTCAGCCCCAAAAAATAAAGAAAGGGCCAAAAGCTGCAGAAACCTTCCCTTTAATGCCCTGCAGCAAGAGGGGGAACGCCCGTTCAAAAAAACGAATCTCTCAGACAAAATTTTTGACCCTGAAGACCAACAACAGTAAAACTTCCCGCCACACATTGTTGGATTTGGGGGGTTTTGAAAATCCCGGAAGAACCAAAAAACCAAAAATAAGAGACCAAGAAACACATTAGTGGAAAGGGTTTAGAGGCAGCGCACAGAAAATGCAATCTTCAACAAAGTTTGATCCAAGACTGAAACTGCCCCGGTTTTTCCCTTTTATAACTTGCGAGGTTCGACTCTCATCTTAAATGAAAGGGAGTGGAACGGGTGCCTTCAGGGTGTCATGATTGCACAGTCATCAGAAAAGTACAAAGTTCTTTTAAAACGAAAAACATGCCCTTTTTTTTGACTCTTTTGCAGCACATAAGGGAAACAATTTGGGGTCACTGGCAATGTCCTTAAACCTGCCCCAAAAAAAAAAATTTTTTTGAATCAACCCTGTTAGAAAGGGCGTTTCCCCCAAGTACAGAAAAAGTTTTTGGGAAAATTTTATGAAACAAAACCTTCCTCCCAAAGGCGCTTTTTTTCTATCTCAGAGGAAAGGACATCATTTTTCGATTACCCGCAAGCCAAGATGCGTGGGGAGAAGTTAGATTGTAAAACGATGGAACTATCAGGGTTTAACTTTAGGGCAGATGGGATGTTTTTTTGGGGGGATATTTTTGAAAACTATGGGAAAAACCCCGCCCTTAAAAATTATAGCCTGGATCCCGCGCATTACATTTTTTGCGCCTGGATGAGCTGGGGCGCTTTCTTTTAAAATTTACTGGAGTACAGATTTTAAATTTTTTTCAGATTTTCCAAGATTTCCCATGAATTTAAAAAGGATTGCGTGGAGGAATTAGATGCAAACGCAACATTTTTGTAAAGCAAACAACAAATCTTGGACGACTAAATCCAAGTAAAAGGTCCAAACACCCCATTATTTTGATTTCAAACAATCGGGAGGTGAGCAATGGCCAATCACTTCCATTAAAGTAACTTTTAAAAAGTACACAGGGGGGGCGACCGAATAAAAAATTCAAAAGGCATTAAAAATGGTTTTTTGGGGAGTTTAAAAACCCGATCAACGCGTGGTTTTCAAAAAAAGAAGTTTTATTTAAATTTTCCTCATGAAAACCCCTGACCCGCATAATGAAATATCCAATTTGCAGCAAAAGGGCAAAAGATGGATCCCAAAAGAACCACCAAACTTGTGCCAAACTTCGAGGCAAAAAAAATTATGTCGTCCCTTACAACTTCCAAAAATTTTATTTTAAACATGGGTTTTAAGTTGACAGCAATCATCGCATAAAAAGGGTTTTGATCAAGAACATACATGAAACCCCTACAACGAAGAACCCCGATCTCAAACTAAAAACCCCAGATGCTTCCAAAAAAAACCTTTTTTTAAGCTGATGAACAACAGCTGTTTTGGAAAAACTATGGAGCCGCACAAGGGGAAAGAAAGTCAGATTAGTCACCAAAGAGAACGAAACCAAAATAAAGGGACTTCCCAAAAACCCAATTTTCAGGACTTTAGAAAATTTTAAAAACAGCCTTTTTTGGCAAAAATGGAAAAAAAAAGAAAGTCAAATTGGAAAAAACCTGTATTTTTTGGGATTTAAAAACCCTTTTTTAAATTAAACAAAGCTTTTAAGTTAGGTTTTTTTTTTACTACTTTTAAACCCTTTTATCCAGAGTCCAAGTCCCTTTTCACAGATACAGATAGTTTTTGTTAAAATATCCCTACTGAAGACATCTAAAAAGACAATTTAAATCGAAGTGGCCCAAAAGGGATGCGGGGTGGAAAGACACGTTGCCTTTCCCTAAAGGGCTGCCTTTTTAAAATTTTAATTACAAAAAAAGGTTTTTGGAAAGATGAAGGAAGAAATTTTCTGGAAAGGTGATCAAGGGGGTTTTTTTGGTTTTGGTAAAAAAATTTTACAGTATTTCGAAACCAAGAAAATCATTTAAAAAGCAAAGGGGAAAAACCCCCAGTGTTGTGCAGTCCCAAAAATATCACAAGACAACAAAAAAAGAAGATTTTTGGCAATAAGGGCTTTTCATCATGACAACGTAAAACCCGGGGAACAAAAAAACCCCTGAGATCAAAACCCAAAATTTTAAAAAAAGAAATCGTTTGATAGAACAAACACAAAACGGGGGGGTTTTGGTTAAACCAGAGTTTTCCCTATGCAATCGGGGACGGAGGGCCGATAAACCCGGGCTTTATATTTTTCATCAACTTTTTTTATAAGGGTCAATCACAGCTTCATCCAATTCATTTAAAACTTTTTTTCTTTTTGGGTTGTGCCCTTTCGAATTTTTTTATTATTTCAAAATATTCTTTTTTCCCAATTTGGGGGGTTTATTTTTAGGTGACTGGAAGGGTTTGCATGCAAATTAATTTAAACCACGAAAAATTTCTTCCTTAATAGGGATTACACGCAGAAATGATTCCCGTATCAATTTCAAGGTCTCTTCCTTTACCTTTTTTTTTCATTCTGCGCTTTTCCTTCCCGAGATTCCATTTTAAAAATCAAATATATTTACTAAATTAATTAAAGCGTAACTGTGTCTGGTGGATTATCTCCCGTTCTTCCTTCCGCAAAAGATCTTTGAGGAGCTGGGTTTTTTTGTTGTGTCGTTTTTTTTTGTAAATAATACACGGGGGGATTCAATTTTTTTCAATTCTTTTTATTTCATATGGATCCAAACAAATTCCCCAAAAAGGGGTCGGTTTTCCCCGTGCCCATTTTCCCCCTTTTGCTTTTCCCGGTAAAAAAAAAGGGACCTTACTTTTTTAAACCCAAAGGTAATAGTTTCTGGGGGTACTTTGGGATCCTTCAGCAACATTTTTTTGTTTTTCTTTTTTATTGCTTGTACTGGTTTTTGCCCTTTAAATTCTTCATTTTTTCATTGCGCGCAAAACGAGGGGAGTCCCCTAAAACCCCCCCTTTTTTGCGAGAATTGTCCCAAACAGCTCTCTGTATACTGGTAGGAAAAAAAATCTTTTAGATAACTGTTTGTTAAAGTTTTCAACTAAAGGGCCCGTTTAACGTGAACTCCTGGAAAAGCCTCTTTTAAAGGGAAAATCTAATTTTTAAAACAAAGATTCCTTTGGGCCCTTTTAAAATTTTTTTCCATCATCAACCTTTAATCCCCTGCGAGGGTAAAATTAGCGGGCCCGTTGGTATACCAAATTGTATAGCAACCCGCAACAGCAAAACACTCTTTTGTGTTTAAAGGTTTTCCCATCTTGGGAACTTGAAGGGTATGTCAATGACTGGAGTGCGTACTTTAAACTTTTTTGTCTAATCATATCAAGGTTTAAAAATGGGAAAACCCCCTTTTTAAAGGTGTCGTTCCGGGGATTGTGTTCCAAAGTGTGGTCTCTGTATTCGTTTGGGTTTCAGGTAAATAAATTTTTTAAATCGCTTGTTAGATAACCAATTTTTTTGCTGTTTGTTTTACTGACTCCCCGCTGCTTTTGGGTTTGCTTTTTAATTTCTGTTTTTTCCCTTTCCCAAAATCCCCTTTTTGGGGGAATAATAAATTTTTTTCATTTTTTTACTCAGCCAAATTATTGGGAACAAAATCACAACATTTATACCAAAAACAATAAACCCATTTCTTTTCATCTTTTGTTTTTCTTGGATGATAAAAGTCGCTAAAATTTTTGGGGGGGGCAATTCTCGATTGGTTTTCCCGTTACCCAAAAAATATTGTTTTATTTTCTTTTATCAACATCTTTAAATGTGTAACTGCATGGCCCTGTTTTTTTAGAGTATCAAAAAGAAAATCTAACCTCAATTCTCTCTTTTCAAAGCGATCTTGGCTGCAGCTATTTCTCCACAGCTTTTTTTATGTCTTTTTTTTCTCGCCTTCATCTCGCATTTTTCTAAAAGCTAATTACTTTCCCCTAAAAAAACGAGTGCAATTTAACCCCCCAGGGGGCCGCCTATCATCATTTCGAGTGAAGCCAATTTTTAAAAAAATGGATTTTTTTACCCTATTTTTTATTTTCTGGAATTATTCCTTTTTCTTAAAATAAAAATCCTTTCGTGGCAAATGAACTGTAATAATAGCAAACAGTTTTTTTGGGTGAGTTTTTCAAAGTCTAGTTTGGGCCCAAAACACCCGGTTTTATTTTAAACAAAAGGGTTTTTAAACCCAAACATTGAGTATCCAAAACTTTAGACCTCCAATAAAAAGCAAAAATGGTTTTACAAGGGTTTGGGAACATTTTTTTTGGGCCATTTTGAAAATAAAATAATTTAAAATTTTTTTAAAAAAAACAAAGAACAGTGAAGATCTACTACAGCTACAAGGGGCCTAAACCTTCCTGAAAATTATGAATGGGCCAAGTTGATGAAACCCAAGGGTATTATTCCCAAAAAAAGGGGAAAGGGTGTATTCCTTTTTCCATGTGGAAAAACCCAAAAAGTTTTCCCCTGAACTGAATTCAGCATAGAACAGTTCAAAAAAATGCCGCCGGGAAAACATTTTAAAGTTCATAACAGGGATGAAGCGCAAACTGGGGGGCTAAATGGTGAAAAAATTTTTGGGGGGGGAAACGGGGTTTTTAGTTTGTACACTAAACTATCAGTAATTTTTCTCCCCTTTAATTCGAACAAGATCTTACGTATGATTTTTTAAAGCAAGATCCATTTTTTTAAAAAAGTCCTTAGAGTCTCTAGGGGGGTGAATTATACTAAGATTTGGGAAAAAGTTTTCGCCCTTAATCATGGGATTAATAACTTTTTTAATTTTTAAAAAAATTTTAAATTTTCCCCTTCCCAAAAGACCGAAAACCAGAAAATCACAGAATCAAAAAACACTGAAACAGGGGAGAAATTAAAACCCAAACCAAAAAACACAGAAAACGCTGAATCAGGTGGGGAAACCCTTAAAAATCCTGGGGGGTGTTGAAGCGGGAAAAAATTAGCCCGGGGAACAGAAAAAAAAAAATTAAAGTTTCAGAATATAACCCCAAATGAAAAAAAATAAACACCGCCAACGCCAGAACCCCTTGATTCAATCCCGCAAAAAAAACCCAAGGGATACCAAAAACCCCAAAGTCTTTATGGAATATTGAACTTAAAACCCGTTTTCCATTTTTTTCGCCATTGCGCGAATTTGGGGGGATTAACGGGTTAAAAAATAAACACAATGGCAACAAAAAAAAAAGCAACAAAAAAAAAATTTAACCTTTTTTAAAAACAGAAAAAAAACAAACAGCACGCCAAAACCCCCAACAAGGGAAAGCAACATTTTTAACCATTAAAAATTTGGGAAAAATAATTTTTAAAAACTTAATTTTAAAATTTTTTTTTAAAAAAAAAGATCAAGGCGTATTATAAAAAAGATAAAGCAATAAAAAAAAAACATGGAAATCTATAAAAAACATTTCCATAGACCAGAATTTTAATCAAAGCGGTTGCTTTGGGTGAAAAAACTTTCCCTTTAAAACTATGCGAGAAAAGCTGGGGCCCAAAACCCTCCTCAAAAAAAAGCCGCGTTTTTTTAGGGGGTGTGGTACTATATTAGATATCTGCTATTTTTTATAAAAACATAGATTTTTTATTTTTTGAAAAATTAAAGGGAAAAAAGAATAAGGGAAATTTTGGTTTTTAAATTAGAGGAAAACTTAATTTTGATCTTAAGGTAACTTTAAACAAGAACTTTAAATTTAAAAAATTAAAACAAGAACTTAATTTAAAAACTTTAAGTAACTTAATTTTTAAAAAATTTAAAAAGAACTTTTTTGGGGAAATTAAAAAAAAAACAAAGTGACTTAATTTTAAAAAATAGGGAAATGAAATTGGGGTTAAGAACTTTGGGGGGGGCTTAATTAAAAACTTAACTAAGAAAATAGAGGAAAATTAATTAAACCTTTTTCCCCCCCCAATCGTTTTTAAAAAAGGGGGAACAGGGTAAAAACTTCCATAAAATGAACCAAGGGAAAAAAGCGCTGGAAAAAATCTTTGGGGGGGTTTTGAACGAGTTACTTTCAGTGGGGCCCATTGTAACTTGGCTGCGTCTCAATTTTTGGTAACCCTTTTTTTGTCGTGCTGGGGGGACAGTGGCCCCCACACACCACACACACACACTTACACTGTCAAAAAATCCCCTTTAAAGTTTAAAAGAACCCTTAAAATCAAAGAACAAAAACACACACACAACACACGCACGGGCCCCCACGCGCGGGGGATGCACACACACACACCCACCCACACATGCCCACCCATGTAACATGTACGGGGGCCCCGGGGGGTCGGATAGGGCTACGCCCTATCCGATTAAAATTTCACGGGGGCCACCAGAGCCAGACCCAAAACACACACAAAAAGAGAGAGAAAAAGAAACACAGGGGAGAATGAGACGGTAGTTTTTACAGGGGGCAAAATAATTTTTAAACGGCAAGGGGGCCCAGGGGAATTTTGGGGGTGTATTTTGGTTTTGGTGTGGGGTGTATCAGGCCTTTTCCTTCCGGGGTGATTGTCCCGGGGTTGGGTTTTTAGCTTTAATCCAAACAAACAGCCCGAACGGGACAGGGTTTAGCGTTTGCCTTTTCCGTATTGGCCACACACCCCACACACACACACACAAAACGTAAACCCGGGGCACAACCAAAAACACACACACACACACACCCCACCGGCTCATGCACACAAAACACATACTTACGCCCCAGCCCCGCCCAAACCGAAAAACCTGCAGATTGCACCGCACACCAAAAGGCCCCCTGTCTAAAGGCCCGGGGCACGCAGCTTTTAAACGAATTTCATCACAAAAGTGAATGGGAGTGGCTCCCTGTAAAACGTGGAAATTTCAAACCCCCACCAAAAGTAACTTTTAAATTTAAGAAATTTTAACTAAATTTGCATTGGGGGGGTCGGGTTGGCCAAACCCCAGGCGGCACACTTTCGGGGTTTGGGGGTTGCAGTTTTAGGGGTTGCCAATTCCCCAATTTGTTGGTCCCACCGTTTTGAGTTTTGAGTGAGACCAAGTCCTTGGGGGGCAAATTCACCCCATCCGGGGAAAAAGACCGGGGCCCCCGCCCTTTCCCGACCGAGGCCAGCCACCACCACCCAAAAAATCCCAGGGGAAAAATACTCCTAGGGGTTTTTTCCCCCGAAAGCCTGGCGAAAAACAAATGACGCCTGGGGAAAAAAATTTAAAAACAACAGTTCCCCGGCCCTGCTCAGGGGGGGGGTTTTTGGGTATTTTTTTTTGTTAAAAAAAAAATTTTATTGCTTCCGGGCCCTTTTTTTTTTCAAATACTCCAACATTTCAGTAAAGTAAAACTTTTTTCCATTTTAAAAATTTAAAACTTTTTTTTTAAAAAAACTCTAACAAAGCAGTTAAAGAAAACTTTTAACCATTTTTAAAATAAAACAGCCCAAACACAGTGATCCATTTTTAAAATAACACAGCCAAACACATAAAAAGCGTCCTTCCCGGTAAGCATCAGGGAAAAAATGTGAGTCAGCTTTGGGATCGGCCCATCGCGCGTGGGGAGGGTGTGTCTAATTGCCGCAACACAAAAGACTATTTGAAAACGTTATGTCCCAGGCACGAAATAAGTAATCCCGGTCCCCACCAAGCCGGGTTTTCCCGCCGTAAAACGGATATACAATTAAAAAAGGGTCCCCACCCCTTTTTAAAGGGGCTTCAGTGCGGCTGCTTTTTCCCCCGCGTTACTCAAAGGGGGGGGTTCATTCCCGGCTACTTTCCCCTACTTTTTCTCTAAAACTTTTGTAAATTAATTGGGAAAACCCGGGTAACCCTACACCCGTATGTTTTTTTTTAATAATCTTAAATTTTTTTTTTATTGAAGTCCTTACTTGTCCCGAGAACAGGAAAAGGCGCTTTTTTGGCCAATTTTGCCCCAAAAAAATTGGGGAGGAGCAATGAGTTAGAATGAAGGGTTTTTCCTGTTCTCTCCTGTCCTTTCTGCGTCCCATTTTTTATGTCCCAAATCCCCATGGGTTTTACCTCAACACCCTGCCCGGAACCGTTTCCCCAAACTTCACACTGTCCTCCCCCCACACCTGCCCCTCCCAAACTTTTCGTCTCCGTTTGACAGTAACCCCTCCTTTACATCTGTTTTCCAAATCTACCTTTTGATTTTGACCGGGGTTTTTCCCCCTTTCAAAGACGGGCCTTTATTTAATTCCCTGTTCTAGTTTTTCACAGTAAACCTTCCTCACGTATTCTTTTTTTTTTTTTTCAACCAACCCCTTTAACAATTTTTTCTTTTTGGGCCTGTGGGGTTTTTTTTTTTTTTTTTTTTTTAACCTGACCCGTTTTTTAAAAGATTCTTTTCCCCTTTTTCCTGTTTTTCCCAAACCTTCAGCCCCTCTCCTGGGGTAGGCTTCAAAAAAAAACAGTTTATTGTCTTTATGGGGTTTGTTGACATCGAAACTGAGAAAAGGGAATTCGTTTTTCAAATGGGAAAGACAAAACAACATCTTCCCATGAATTTTTCCCCCGGGAAAAAGGGCCCATTCCCTTTTACTTTCCCCCTCACCCCCCGCCCCCCCCCCCCCCCCCCCCCCCCCCCTCATTTGTACTATAGCGTTCAAGTGTTTCGGCTGTTCGGATGATCCCTGGAGTTCTTTTAGCCAGGTAGCGACAACAACAACAACAACAACAACAACAACAAGTACCGCTCCATCTTCCCTTGAATCAGAGAATCCACTTTTTTTTATGTTTGAATCCTCCCACTACGGCCAGCACGCTTCCATCTGGCACCTCCCAACCCCCTCCCCCCTTCCCCACG
>CM031616.1:65629788-65632288 GCA_018398815.1 Conus ventricosus
ACCCTGTCCCATCCATGTTGCAAAATTACTTACCGTTACTGGACATACGCATACCGAATTTTATCAATAGCGGTGTAAATGTAGAAAATAACGGTTTTTAACGGTCAATGTTAAGTTTTGGTTCGTAAAATTTGCATAACATTGTCCAGCGCTTAAAACTGTACGTGCATACGGAATGTTATCAAGAACGGTGAAAATTGAGAAATTCAGAAAATAACGGTTTTTAACGGTCAATGTTAAGTTTCGGATCTTGAAAATTGTATATCATTGTTTAGCGTTCAAAACTGCACATGTATATCGAATTTCTTCAAGAATACTCTAAATTTATAAAATAACGTTTTTTAACGGTCAATTTTAAATTTCGGTTCGTAAAAGTTGTATAATCATTTTTTCGGCGTTTACAACTGCACATGTATACAGAATATCATCAAGAACAGCCTAAATTTTGAAAATAACAGTTTTTAACGGTCAAATTTAATGGTCATAATGACTATCTAATGACCCTATGTTACCCGCTGGATGTTCCTGTAGGCTTATGTCAAGTCTGGTGGCGATCCGATGACTCTCGTGGCCGCCAACCTCAGAAGATCGGGTTTTTGAACAGTTTTTATAGGGTTTGGTGTTTTTAACGGGTTTTAACTGTTATAAATAACGCGGGATGCACACGGCAGTTGCTTGATGGTGGCGGTTTTTTTTTTTGGCCGGTGGAGACCCTGCAGTCATGATATTGCGGCTGGTGCACCATGGGAACGCTCTCGTGGAGGTTCTGTCGTGTCGCATCCAGTGGCCATTACGCCATGGCATCTGCCAGGGAGCAGTTATGTCCCTTGATAGTCTTCATGGAATGTCCTGTGCGTGCCCGCGCCCTATGTGAACACAGCGCGGGCTTCCAAGGGTGGTGCAGGATTGTTCTCCCAGCTGGTTTGTTCGGCAGTTGAGGACAGCACTTCTCTGGGTCCCACCCCACCTTCGGGTGTATTTTTTTTTTCTTTTTTTTTCCTTTTTTTTCTTTTTGACTGTCCAATCGATAATATGACTGTACATACATCACTATAAACACGACTTTGATAAGTTTGATTGTATTTACATCCTGAACACTCTCCAGTTGACAATGTGACTGCACATAGAACACCATGAGCACAATTCAGTCTCCAGTGTGATTGTACATATACACCATAAACACACACCCAGTCGACAATTGTACACACACCATAAACACACTCCAGTCGACAATTGTACACACACCATAAACACACTCCAGTCGACAACTGTACATCACCATAAACACACTCCAGTCGACAATGTGACCGTACATACAACACCATGAACACAATTTCGTTAACAGTTTCAGTTTTCAGTTTCATCAAGGAGGCGTGACTGCGTGCGGACTAGTCCATATACGCTACACCCCATCCGCTGAGTTTTGAGAGCACACTGCGTATGATTTGAAGCTGATGGATAAATGAATTAACAACAAAGATGAGAGAATTGAAGAAGAGGGTCTCGTGGCTATGTATAACTTAGCAGATGTCTGACCTACGCATTAGCCCAATGCGCTGGTCAGACCTTGGTGAACAGTGTGATTGCATATCATGAACACAACATCAGTTAACAGTGTGGCTATCCATGTGTCATTACGAACAAACTCACTATACAGTGTAACTGCAGGAACACTATGAAAGCCAGTCAGTTAACTGTCTGACGCATGTACATTCTGAACACAGGTCAGTTAACTGTCTGACGCATGTACATTCTGAACACAGGTCAGTTAACTGTGTGACGCATGTACATTCTGAACGCAGGTCAGTTAACTGTCTGACGCATGTACATTCTGAACACAGGTCAGTTAACTGTGTGACGCATGTACATTCTGAACACAGGTCAGTTAACTGTGTGACGTATGTACATTCTGAACGCAGGTCAGTTAACTGTGTGACGTATGTACATTCTGAACACAGGTCAGTTAACTGTGTGACGCATGTACATTCTGAACACAGGTCAGTTAACTGTGTGACACATGTACATTCTGAACACAGGTCAGTTAACAGTGTGACGCATGTACATTCTGAACGCAGGTCAGTTAACTGTGTGACACATGTACATTCTGAACGCAGGTCAGTTAACTGTGTGACGCATGTACATTCTGAACACAGGTCAGTTAACTGTGTGACACATGTACATTCTGAACACAGGTCAGTTAACAGTGTGACGCATGTACATTCTGAACGCAGGTCAGTTAACTGTGTGACACATGTACATTCTGAACACAGGTCAGTTAACTGTGTGACGTATGTACATTCTGAACACAGGTCAGTTAACAATGTGACGTATGTACATTCTGAACACAGGTCAGTTAACAGTGTGACGTATGTACATTCTGAACACAGGTCAGTTAACTGTGTGACGTATGTACATTCTGAACACCAGTCAGTTAACTGTGTGACGCATGTACATTCTAAACACAGGTCAGTTAACTGTGCGACGCATGTACATTCTGAAC
>CM031616.1:65634788-65647288 GCA_018398815.1 Conus ventricosus
GCGTAGGGAATAATTATTACATACATCCAAACTTGCGAGAGTCAGACAGCAAAACACGCACCGCACACCATCCGTAAACTGAAAACAATAGAATGTATGAGAGAGTGTATGTGTGTGTGTGTGTGTGTGTGTGTGTGTGTGTGTGTGTGTGTGTGTGTGTACGCTATAGACTCAAAAACGGCTCAACCGATTGTCATGAAATTTGGCAGGTACGTCTGTTGTAACCCGAGGATGTTCATATCCCGGGCAACGCCGGGTGCCCTGCTAGTATATATATATATATATATATAGGCCTATGTGTGTGTGTGTGTGTGTGTGTGCATATGTGCAGACGCGCGTGCGTGCGAGAGAGAGAGAGAGAGAGAGAGAGAGGGAGGGAGAGAGAGGGAGAGAGAGAGAGAATGTGTGTGTGTGTGTGTGTGTGTGTGTGTGTGTGTTGTGTGTGTGTGTGTGTGTGTGTGTGTGTGTGTGAGTGGGAGAGAGAGAGAGAGAAGAGAGAGAGAGAGAAAATGAAAGAAAAAGAGAGAGTGTGTGTGTGTGTGCGCGCGCATGCGTGCGCACGCGTGTGTGTGTGTGTGTGTGTGAGAGAGAGAGAGAGAGAGAGAGGAGAGAGAGGAGAGAGAGAGAGAGAGAGAGGAGAGAGAGAGGAGAGAGAGGAGAAAGAGAGAGAGCGAGAGGGAGAGAGCAAGAGTGTGCGTATGCGTGTGTGCGTGCGAGCGTGTGAGCGTGCGTGTGCGTGTGTGTGTGTGTGTGCGCGCGTGCGCCCGCGCGTGTGTCTGTGTGTGCGTGTGTGTCTGCGGTGTGTTGTCAGCAGCAGTGAAGAAGCACCCACTAACTGGACTTACATAAGGGCAGTTTAGGAGAGAAAATTGGGAGTCCTTCTCCAACCTACCACCACGCTGGTCTTTGCGCATCGAGCTTCGCTCGCTCCAAAGTCAGTTTGGTGGGGCCCCAAGTTGGTTGCAGTGCTTGCTAGGCTAGGCTAGGCTAGGCTAGCAGACAGAGGCGGAGTGAGAAAGGAGAGAGCCCTATCTCACTCACTCCCTCACTCACTCACTGTGTCAGTCTCTACTGGGACAGGAGCGTGGGATTGCTGGGTGCTTTTGCGCTTGGTGCCCGGTTCTGTGGTCCGTGGTCTGTGTGTGTGTGTGTGTGGTGTGTGCTGGAGACATGAGGCTGTTTGTGCTGCCGTCTCTGGTGATGCTGCTGTTTGCAGGTAAAACTGAGAGAGTGATCCTTTAGGGGTATATGCGGCATGGGTTGATGATTCGCGGGTGAATTGCTTCCTGGATTGATAATTTACGAGGATCAGCTCCCTGGGTTGATAATGTACGGGTATATTGCTCCTGGATTGATCATTCACGGGTGTATGCTCCTGGATTGATCATTCACGGGTGTATGCTCCTACGGGTGTATGCTCCTGGATTGATAATTCACGGGTGTATGCTCCTGGATTGATCATTCACGGGTGTATGCTCCTGGATTGATCATTCACGGGTGTATGCTCCTGGATTGATAATTCACGGGTGTATGCTCCTGGATTGATCATTCACGGGTGCATGCTCCCTGGGTTGATCATTTACGGGTATATTGCTCTTTGATTGATAATTTACGGGTGCATGCTCTCTGGGTTGATACTGTACGGGTATATACACCTGGATTGCTCCCTGGATTGACAATTGACGGGTGCATGCTCCCTGGGTTGATAATTTACGGGTGTATATACTCTCTGGATTGATGATTTAGGGGTGTATGGTCCCTAGGTTGATAATTTACGAGTGTTTGCTCCCGGATTGATAATTTACGGGTGTATTGCTTCCTTGAGTGATAATTTACGGGTGTATTGCTTCCTTGATTGGTAATTTGCGGGTGTATGCTCCCTGGATTGATAATTTACGGGTACATATTCCCTGTATGGCTCCCTGGATTGATAATTTATGGGTGTAAGCTCCCTGGATTGATAACGTACGGGTAGATACTCCCTGGATTGCTCCCTGGATTGAAAATTTTCGGATATATGTTCCCTTTGATCTTTTTTTTCTTCGTTTTTTTGTTTGTTTTGTTTTGTTTTGTTTTTTTTCTTTTTTTTCCCATTTTTTTTTTTTAATGTTTTCTTTTCGCCCTTGGTTTTTTTAGAATTACTGAGTGTGAAAATTCAACGAATATTTGGTTTTTCTTTGTTTTTTTTTGTTTTTTTCTTTTAGTTTTTTTACGTAGGTGGTGTGTAATGTGCGTGTCTTTGTGAACGTGTGGGTGTATGTGTGTAAGTTTTTCTGTGTCAAAGCTCAACAGTTGTGTGTTGTAGTTTTTGGTGTGTGCCCCCGGGCCTTTCACATTGTGGTGTGTGTGTGTGTGTAAAGAGGAGAGAGAGAGGAGGAGAGAGAGAGAGAGAGAAGGAAAATGAAGGAGAGAGAGAGAGGAGAGAGAAAAGAGAGGGCGTGTGTGCATTGTGTATGTTTTCTTTCGTCTAAAGGGAAACGTACGTGTGTGTGTGTGTGTGTGTGTGTGTGTGTGTGGTGTGTGTGTGTTTTGGTGTTGTGTGTTGATGTGTGTGTGTGTGTGTGCGTGCGGGGCGGCGTGCGTGGTGGGTGTGTGGGGTTGGCGCTTTGCGCCGCGCGTGGTGTGTGTGGATGTGGTGTGTGGTGTGTGTTTTGGTGTGTGTGGTGGTGTGTGGTATGTGTGGTGTGGTGTGGGGGTGGTGTGTGGTGTGTGGGTGTGGGGTGTGTGGTGGGTGGTGATATGGGGTGTGTGTGGTATGTGTGGGGTTGGTGTGTTGTGTGTGTGTGTATGTGTGTGTGTGTGTGGTGTGGTGTGTGCGTGCGTGCGTGCGTGCGGGGTTTGCGGCGTGCGTGCGTGGGGTTTTGTGTGGTGTGTGTGTGGTGGTGCGCGCGTGCGCACGCGTGTGTGTGTGGTGGTGGTGTGTGTGTGGTGTGTGTGTGTGGTGTGGTGGTGTGGTGTGTGGCGGGGTGGCGCGCGCGTTTGTGTTTGGTTGGTGTGTGGGTGTGGTGTGTGGCGCTGCGCGGCGCGTGTGTGTGTGTGGTGTGTGTGTGTGGGGGCGTGCGTGGGCGTGTGTGTGTTTGTGTGTGTGTGTGCGTGTGTGGTGTGTGTTGGGGGTGTTTTGGTGTGGGTGTGTGTGTGTGTGTGTGTGTGGTTTTTGCTTGTTAATGATGTATTTTTCATATGTTGTAAAGAATGATAAAATTTGTCAGTGAAAACGGATTGTCCCTCAGGAAACGTGTGTTTGTATGATATATGTGGGGTATGACATTTGGTAATGAAAACAGATGTGGTTTGTAAGGGTACCCCATGTGGTATGATATTGATTGATATTTTGTCAAGAAAAAGTCTGTGAGTAGCCACATAAGGGGATGTGCGCCCCATCCTGAAGTTAGTGATATGAATCATTTCCCCTGCCAAAATTTAAAGGAAGAATATTATATGGTTGATAGGTAGGGGCGCCCCAAAATATTGTGAGTATGACTCATAAAAAACAAATGTGGTTTTGGGTGAAAGTGCCCACTGAGAAAAGTTAACAAGGGTGGAAAGGTAGGTGGGGGTCAGGTTTTAAACCCCTGAGTATGCACTCACTAGGAAGGGGGGAAAGAGTCATTTTTAAACCCCAGCGAGGGCCCCTAGGACAAACCTTCAGGACGGGGGTTTTTTGTGCCCCAGTCTTTCCAGGGTGAGTGAAGTATTTGGGGAAGTAAGGGGGGGAAATTGGGAAAAAATTCATATGTTGAAATGGGAGGTTCTTCAGAACTTTTTGTGTTTACCCCTTCCCCCTTTCCCCTTCCCCCTTTCCCCTTCATTTTACCCGGGGGGGTTGAAGAGGGCCCCTGGTGGGGGGAACACCGGTTTTCAGCCCACCCAAGTACCAACTCCGGGGAAAGGGGTTGAAGCTGTTTTTTCGCAAGAGACGAGAAGTCGCGGAAGAGAAGTCGGACTCGTTCCCCAGGAGGGAGAGTTCGAGGGGGAGTTTTTGTTCAGAGAGAAGGGAATTAAAAAAAGCGGGGGAGTTTTTACTTGGGCAGGAGGCCTCAGTATTACGGATTTATGTTTTTCCCCTGGTCCGGAATTTTGGAAGGAAATGTGAAGGCCAGGCTTTTAGAGGAAACTAGACGTTTTATCTTCAGTGAAAAGAGAAAAATGTGTAAAGATTTTTTCTCTCAGTGTAAAGGGGAGATACAGGGTGAAGTTTGTTTGTCTTGGGTTTGTGGGAGAGATAATGTGTGCAGATTTATTTGTCTTCAGTGTGGAGGAGATACTTGTGTAAAATTGTTTACAAGTTGGGGTTTTGGACTTGTAAAGTTTTTTTCCCTGAAGGAGAGGGGGAGAAGAAAAACATTGGGTAGTTCTTTTGGGTGTTTGGAAAAGTTGCTGTGGTATGGAGAAAAATGTGTCTGAAGCGGGTAGCAAGAGTGCGTGTGACAGTGGTGCCCCCGACTCCAGCTTCCCCGGCTAGCTGCGTTTTTTTTCCCGGAAAAAAAAAAAAAAAAAAAAAAGAAAGATTTTATTTGTGTTGGGGGTTTAAAAAAAAAAAAAGTTTTATTTTGCCCCTAAAGGGTTTTGAGGGAAAAAAAAAAGGAAAGGTTTCTATTTGTAACCTCGGGATTTTATTTCGTCCCCTAAAGGGTTTGAGGGAAGAAAAAAAAACAAAAGAAAGTTTAATTTTTTTTGTGTATAATATTTGCTTTTTGTGTGTGTTCTATTTTATAGTGTTTTGGGTGGTTGACTTTTTTTGTTGTCTACCCCTTTTAAGGGGTTTTTTTTTTTTTGGTAGGATTTCTTTTTCCCCTTCCCACTCAGGACGATACCCAAAACCCCCTTTGCTCAAAATGGCGCAGGGGGAGGGGTTGGGGAACGCTGTTTCCCCTAGGGTTTAAAATTTTTTTGTCCTTTCCGGATGTTTGCCCAACCTCTTCCTGGTTTAGCGGGGGAAAATGGCGTTGGGGAGTCATGTCTTTCCTTCTATAATACTATTTCTTTCGCTTTTTTTTGTTTCTTTTGTTTTTCCCCCTTGCCCCTCAGGTGGGGGTTCAACTTCTCCCCCGTCCGCTAGTAGTGTAGGTGGTGGGTTGATTACGCTTGCCCAATAAACATTTTTTTTTGTTTATTTTTTTTTTTGGGGTGGTGCGAGATTTTTTTGGTTTGGGTGAATGTGCATTTTTGTTTGTTTGTTTAGTTTTTTGTTTTTTACTGTAGTGTGGTTATTTGGGCAGTGATTGTTTTTCCCCGTCCCCAGTTTCCGGGGACAGTGCCCTTAGGGTGTGCTGTGGGCTCTTTTGCTTTTCTTTTCCTTTGTGCCCGGGGTCCTGTGTATCCTTTCATTTCCTTTTTAAACCCCTTTTTAAAAATCTTTAAACCTTCCTAAATAGGGCTCCTATCTGTTTTTTTTAAAATTTTTCTCTTTTAGGTAGGTTTTCCCGCGTTTGTGTTTTTTCCCCCTCTTTTAATTGTTTGTGCCATTTGTTTTGAAAATTTTATATTCTTTTTTTGTTAAGGGGTAATTTTTTTTGAAAAATTCGTTTAAAATTAAGTAAGAAAGAAAGATGAAAAAAAACTTTTGAAACTAAAACTTTATAAAAAATTTATTTTCAGAAAACTTTATTGGTTTATTTTTTTCTTTTCTTGGGGAAAAAACAGTTTTTTTTTAAACTCTTTTTGTTTTGAAAAACCCAAAAATTGATAACGTTGCAAATTATTTTTGGGAAAAAATTTTCCCTTGGATTTCATCTACCTTTTAAAAGTAAGGGTTTTTTTTTTCAGGAAATTAAATTTTTGTATTTGTATATACAATAATTCGGTTTTGGAAACATAATTATTATATCGCCTTATTTTTTTTCAAAAATTTGGTTTTTTGGGTGTTTTATTGACGTTTTTAGGTGTTTTTGATAAATTGTTAAAAAACAACCTTGGGTTTTGAGGGAGAAAAATTACAAACTATGGCAAAATGCAAGTGGGAGAAGGAAAGAGGAGAGAAGAAAAAAAAAAAAGGGGGGAAAGCTGAAGGAATAAGTCAGGGGGTAAAGAAAATAAATACGAGGGAAGCTAAGGAATAAGTACAGGGGGAAGCTGAAAAAAATAAACAAGAGGGAAGTAAAATTTGAAAAAAAAAAGTTAAGAGGGAAGTGAATTTGAAGAAAAAAAGTTTACGGGGGGGGAAGTGAAATTGAAGAAAAAAAAGATTAAGGGAAAGCTGAAGTGAGAACGTAATTTAAGTTGAGGCAGTTGAATTAGGATGATGTAAAATTTAGAAGTAAGGCATCGAGGAACTCCCCCAGTCGGTTCGCGATGCCTCCCCCAAACGGATATTTTCCCAAAATTTGCCCCCTTTTTGGGAAAAAAAGGAGACATTGATAGTTTTTTTTTCCCGATTTGAAAGTAAGCAAGTTTGTGGTTGGCCAAAGGAAAAGGGGACATTGTATATTGCGTCATTTTTTAAGGGGTAGCGCTTTGACATGTACCATCCCTTGCGCGAAAAAAAATTTTAATTGGGATCAGTTGAAAGAAGAACTCCTCAAAAATTTCAATTTTTGTGATCGTTTTCACGAATTTTCCTTTTGTGCCCCCTGAAAAGGAGTCGTTCCATCTTTTTATCGTATGAGTCTTTGTTTGGACGATGGATCGATTTGTCTAAAACGACAAAAATTTCAATCACTGCGAGTCCCCTTTTTTAGGAACAATTTTCCCAGGGTGAGAAAAGGATTGGCCTTTCCCTTAAAAGAAAGGAAATTTTAAAAAAGTGGAGGAAAGTGTCGAGGGTGATCGTATTGTATCGCTACCCAGATAAGGGTGGTAGGAAAGGGAATTTTCCATTTTGGTCCATGCGTCTTTACTTCCATAGGACGGGGGGAAGTTACAGGAAGGAATGTGGGTCATTTTTGGTCTCAAGGATTACTATTAGGCGGACAGGGATCTTTCGCGGTTCGAGTGACTTTCGTCAAACCCAGTACCCCCCGGGAAAAGACCCTTTACTCTCAGAAAACGTTCCGAGGTCGTGGAAAAACGACCACAGTAGCTTTGGGCCTTTGGACGAAAGAAGTTCCAAAATCAGTCGGCTGCGATAGAAAGCGGTTTTTTTGTGATGGAAAGTTCATTTGAGGAAAATTCCCCTTTAAAACCAAATGATTAAAAAAACCCGCTTTATTCCCCCATGTTGTGAAAAAAAGGGCCTTGTTTTGGCACCAGACAATTTTTGAGGTGGTGTTAGAAAACGGGGGCCATCAAGGTTTGCGGCTTCGTTTTGCGGACACTGGGTGCCTACTGCTGGTGTAAAAAAATCTTTCGTGTTAAAGGGCCGTATCTCAACATGTAAAAAAGGTGGTTTTTGGAGGCAAGATTGAAACGTTTCCTGGCGAAATTTCAGTCGAAACCCGTATACTCCGGTTTTTTACCTGTGTTATTGATAACCCGTCTGCGACTTGTCTTGGGCAATTTGCCCGGTGTCGCTCGTCCCTGGTGGTGCGGAGGATCGTTTTTTCTTGTCTTGTGGGAAAATCAAGTCATAGAGAGGGAAAAGGGTACAAGGCTAAAAAATTTAAAAATGGATGAAAATCCGATTACCCCAGATGATTTTAAAAGAAAATGCGGGGGAAAAAACGAGCGTGACGGGCAAAATTTTTGGCTAAAACGACTGTCACTGAGTTTCAAAAGGGCAACCAAGTAATACTGGACTTGAATTCTTCAGGGTTTACCTGGGCGGGACAACAGAAAGTTTTGGGGTTTCCAAAAAACCCCTTAGAGAAACAGTGCTGCACACGGTCTGAGCTTTTTTCGTGGTCATGCGGAATCAAAGGGCATTAAAGGAGTTCTTTTTCTTTTTTTGGCCGGGTGTCCAAAAAGGGGTTTCGAAATACTGCCGCTATGTGAATTGCCAAAAGCCCTTCGAAAGGTCGCGTCCCCGTGCCCCTTTTAAAAAAATGCCCCTTTATTTTCCCTTCCCTTTTGGAAGGGGCTATTGATCTTTTTGGACCGTACCCTGTCTTTTTTGGGATTCGCTATATTTGCTTTTTGGGGAAAAAGCAACAGGTACCAGAGCGATTCCCTGAAGAAATTGATACAGTATCGTCGCTGAAGCCCCTTTTTGTTTTTTCCAGGTGGGTCTTCCAGAGAATTCTCTGGATTTTGGAAAGCAATTCATTTTGATCTATGAAGAAATTTCAGCTGTTTTCAAACTCTTCCCTTTAACCACGATTTCCCCAATGAAAGGTGGTTGAACGTTTCAAAGGAACGTTAAAGTCCTGTTGGAAAAGGGTTCAAGGAAGGCCCCCCGGAATTTGGGGTGTTTCGTACCCGGGTTTGCTTTTTGCTACCGGGAAATGGAACGAAACGCTGGGTTTCACATTTTAGCTTCTTTTTGGGAATCCCAAAGGGGGCCTTTGGGTCTATTGATGACCCAAAAGGGAGGAAAGACGGAATCCGACGTAAAAATTTTTCCAAACGTTTATGAAATGATTGTTTGAAGGATGCATGTGAGTTTTCAACAGTAGGATAGGAAAAAGTGGTACCGGTCTTTTTCAGACGAAAAACAAGGCACGTTTTAGCGTTGGGGATAAAATCCTTTTGCTATAAGATGAACATAAAAGCGTGTTAGGGAAGGGGTTTTTAGGTGGTCGAAAACTTTTGAAAATAAATTTAAAATCAAAAGGAAACAGAGAAGGTATTTATGTGAACATGTTGAAAAGATGTTGAACGTACAATGTTGTCATAACCCGTCGGGTTTAGTGGATTGTTTTGTCAGAAAAAGTGTCAAAATGACAGACATTATCAGTGATGAATTTGTACCCCAAGTAAAGTACAGGGACAGATCAAGGTTTTAAAACAGCAAATGTAGGAATGTTAACATTTCCGGCAGAGATGTTGTACCCCTTCCTATTTTTGTCTATCAAAGGGGAACTATGAGGATGTGGTTCTGTCGAATGATTTGTCTTTAAGTCAAAAGAACAGTCGAAATTTGAAAAACTTTTAGGATGTGTTGCAGATTTCCCCCGGTACAGTTACTGGGTTTGAAACCCTGTTTGTTAAATTTTGAATACGGCGAACCCGACCCTACCCCTCCCTTTGCAAAAAAAGAGGTGGTTGAGAGGAAATCAATGTAATGTGGTTTAAAGGTGTAGAATTCAAAACTCCGTAACGTCACCGTGGTTTGGGGGAAAAAAAATGGATCAGGCTTTTGCACATTACAGAAAAGTAAAAAAAGATCACGGTTCGAGCCCGGCTATCCAGAAATTTAAGAACTTCTGTGTCCTCTCGGGGGAAAGTATTTTTTGAAAGTAGACTGATAAAGGGTATGGGATTAATGGTGAAACTGAAAGGAAAAAACGCGTTTTAAACACCCTTTTGGGCTTTTCAGTGGACGAAAATGCCATTTGGTTTGCAAAAGCCCCCGTTTTTTTGCGAATGTGCGAGCCTGAAATCCGAATGTTTGGGGCAGTCAGTTTTTTGAGACATTTTGTTGCTGCAAAGCATGGAGTGTCCTTTAACTTACGGTGTTTTTTGCAGACTCAGAAATTTTGGTTTGACTGCAGCCCTCAAAAATTTGTGGGTTTTCAAACTCTCGAGTTTTTGGGTTCACATTTCGTGGGGGAAAAAATCCAGAGGGGAAAAAAGTGGAAAGATTTTATCCTTACACAAACCCATACAAGAACAGATCAGGTCACTTGGATTGTTGTCTTAATAGACGTTTACCCCCCTTTGCGTCCCGCGGCCCCCTTTTATGAAAAGAGAAAGGGGAAAAACAAAAGTAGTGTGGTTGATGGTGCCCGAAGGCTTTGGAGTGTGTTCAGAAAAACCCCCAAAACTTTCCTGTTTTTGTTTCCCTCCTTAGGCTTTATTTTAAGAAAAAGATGCCCGTTCTAAAGGATGGGGCGGTATGTTTCAGGAAAAAGTGCTTTGTTACATCCCGTGAATACCAGAAGAAATTTTCAAAAACCCGGAGAAAACTCACTTTGGAGAGAGTGTTGGCTTTGTATGGGCATGTGAAAAAGTTCCCCGGTTTTTGACTGGAAAAAAGTTTAGTTTCAGATGACCTTTGGCCCCCTGCGTTTTGAAATCGTCAAAGATAAGAAAAGGGTTATTAAAATGGCTTTTGGATTGCAGGAATTCAGTTTATGTTGAACGGCCTGGAACACAAAATGTCTGGAGATTTTTTGTCACGTGGTGATATTATGGGCAAAAAGTAACTGTCTTCAGGGAAAGATATTTGTTTTTGTCTTTTTTAATGATTACGGTGTGTCACTTTTGCGGTGATTGTTGCTACTGAGTTTAAATAGTGGTTTATGCTAATTTGCTTTTTGAAGTGGGCTATTGTTTGCAAGAAACAATATTGATGTTGATGTAATAAATTTTTTCTTTTTGGGAAAAAAAGGGAAAAAAAAATGTTATTTATGTTAACTTTCTGGTGAAAATGAAATATATGTATGTGTGATGAGCAAATACCCTTTTGAAAATGTTATACAATGTTTTGATTTTGAATGAGACAAACCAAGTTTTCATTTGTCACTGTAAAAAATGAAAAGTGTGACTTTTTCAATGGACTATAAATTAATGTGGGAAAAACTATGTTTAAAATATGGGTATTTTGTTTACTGTTATTGAGAAACATTTACTTTGGAAAAAATTTCATTTTCATGATTTTAAAAATTTGATGTGAGACAAAGATCAAGGGAAAATATGTGTTCCTCTTAATTTTGAAACAATTTTTGTTTGAAAAGTTAATATCCCTAAATTTTTTATCCCTTTTAATTGTGAAAAGTTTTTGTGGGGATGGGTGATCAATTTGAATGTTTTTTTTTTTAAAGACTGAAAGTTTGGAATATCCTTTTATGGTGGTATGATGATTTTTTTACGTTGATTTTTATTTGGTGAATATGTCGGGTTCACTTTTGAGATTATGGCGAGTGTGTTTAAGGAAATTGTTATCTTTTAAAAAAAAATTTTTGGAGAAAATTTTTTCATCCAGGTGGGGGGTGTCATGTGACGTAGCCCCAATAAGAGTGGGGGCTATCCAAAGAAGTTAGTGATTTATTTTCCCGTGCCACAATTTAAAGGAAGAATATTCTATGGGACTAGGTAGCGGGCGTCCCAAAATAATTTGGGGGAGACTCATTTAAAAACGAATGTGGTCTTGGTGAAAATGACCATGGTAATAGTTTAACAAGGGCTGGGAGGTAAGGTGTGGTCATGTGTTTTGAACTGAGTATGCATACTGGAGAAGGGGGGAAAGAGTGTTTTAACCCCGCAGATGGCCCAGAGACTGAACTGTCAGGCGGTGGTCCCCTTTGCTGAAGTCATTACCAGGTGAGTGATATAGTTGGGGAAAGTACAGGGGAAAATTAAAGAAAAAAGAAAGGGAATTATATGTTTTTGAGAAGCAGGTTTTTACAGAACTTATTGTGTTTCGCCCCTTCCCTTTACCCTTCGCCCTTCACCCCTTTATCTTTACCTTTTAGGTGGGTTTAAGAGGGCCCTGGGGTGGGGAACACACCCGGGGTTCAGCCCCCCCGCCGTCCCAAACCCGGGGGAGGAGTTTAAGTCGTCGTTTCGCAAGGAAGAAGAAGGGGGGAAAAGAAGTCGAGACCGTATCCCGGAGGGAGAGTTCGGGGGGCAGTAATTGTCTCAGAGGGGGAATTTAGAAAGCGGGGAAACTTTTTACTTTAGGCGGCGGTCTCAGTGATTTCGGAGTTATGTATTCTCCCGGTCCCGGGTTTTGGGGGAAAAGGGAAAGTGGGCCCTGGCTTTTTTAGAAACGAAACTGACTGTTTTTTCTTTTTCAGTGTAAAGAGAGAAAAGTGTGAAGACTATTTTTCTCTTAGTGTAAAGGAGTACATGGGTGAGATTGATTTTTCTTCGGGGTGTGAGGGAGAACTGTGTGCGTTTTTTTTCTCTCAGTGTGGAGAGAGATATTGTGTAAAATTGTTTAAAGTTGTGGTTGTGACTTAGTAAAGTGTTTTCCTGAGGAGAGGGGGAGAAGAAAACATTCGGTGTGTCCTTTTGGGGTTGGAAAGTTTTCGTGGCGTATGGGTAAAAGTGTCATGAAAGGGGTTTTGCAAGGTGCAGGTGACGTAAAAACGATGTGGATTGTAAGAGGACACCCGTGGGTTTTATGAATATGTATATTTCTGTCAAAGTAAACGAGACTTGGGGTATTAGAGTTAAAAAAGTGACATGAAAATTATTTTATTTCATGTGCGTATTTGTTGTTCTCATGTGGTACCCTATTGCCTTTTGTCAAGTGTAGCGGTTTCAGTTTCTTTCAGTTTACGTTTAACCGGAGGCGTCACTGCGTGCGGCTGCCCTATAGCTACCCACATCCGTAAGTGTTGAGACCCCCCGCATGATTGAAGCTGTGGATTTTATAAAAGAAGAACAACAAAAAGGACCATTATTGAAGAAGGGGGTCTGGGCTAGGTCAGCGGATGTTGCCCCGCATTAGCCCATCGCGCTGGTGCCCCGGGGGCTACTACCTTGGTGTGTGTGTGTGTGTGTGTGTGGTGTGTGTG
>CM031616.1:65652288-65654788 GCA_018398815.1 Conus ventricosus
CAACCGCTTACTTCCTGTTTCCATCTCAGGCGAGCAGTGCATGTGTACTCATTGCAAAGTCGAAGCAACCTAGTTCCTGTTTCCATCTCAGGCGAGCAGTGCATGTGTACTCACTGCAAAGTCGAAGCAACCTAGTTCCAGTTTCCATCTCAGGCGAACAGTGCATGTGTACTCACTGCAAAGTCGAAGCAACCTAGATCCAGTTTCCATCTCAGGCGAACAGTGCATGTGTACTCATTGCAAAGTCGAAGCAACCTAGTTCCAGTTTCCATCTCAGGCGAACAGTGCATGTGTACTCATTGCAAAGTCGAGGCAACCTAATTCGAAGGAAACCGCTCTCACTTTGACTGTGGTCAGTCTGGAACGAGCGTCCAGTCCTGCGGACTTGAGCGCAGACACCAACAGAAACTGACCGCTCTTGTGCAGGCTTTCTAGCACTATGATGGGGGTGGGGGGTGGGTGGGGGGTGGGGGGGGGGGGGGGAGTGAGGGGTGTGTGTGACTGCTCCCATTCTGGACACATTATTCAGGTAGTCTTTGCTGTCGCCCGGATCGACTGTCAGCAAAAGAAATCTCAAGTCTTACATTCCTGCTGAACTGGATACGTGAAATTTGCCTGCTCTTGTGTACAAGACGTTTACCCTGCTCTTGGGTACGTGTACGCGAAATTTACCCTGCTCTTGTGTACGTGTACGCAAAATTTACCCTGCTCTTGTGTACGTGTACGCAAAATTTACCCTGCTCTTGTGTACGTGTACGCAAAATTTACCCTGCTCTTGTGTACGTGTACGCAAAATTTACCCTGCTCTTGTGTATGTGGACGCGCGCGTGCGTACATGCGTGCGTCCGTGGTGGTGGTGGTGTGGTGGTGGTGGTGGTGGTGTGTGTGTGTGTGTGTGTGTGTGTTGTGTGTGTGTGTGTGCGTGTGTGTATAGGAATTTATGTATGTATGTATGTGTATGTATGTATAAACGTATGTATACATACATGTACATATGTGGGGGGGGGGGGGGAGGGGTGTGTGTGTGTGTGTGTGTGTGTGTGTGTGTGTGTGTGTGTGGTGTTGTGTGTGTGTGTGTGTGTGTGTGTGTGTGTGTGTGTGTGTGTGTATGTGTGTGTGTGTGCGCGCGCGCGCGCGCGCGCGCGCGTGTGTGTGTGTGTGTGTGTGTGTGTGTGTGTGTGTGTGTGTAGGAATGTATGCATGTATGTATGTATGTATGTATGTATGTGTATGTATGTTATAACGTTGTATACATACATGTACATATGTGGGGGAGGTGTGTGTGTGTGTGTGTGTGTGTGTGTGTGTGTGTGTGTGTGTGTGTGTGTGCGTGCGCGCACACATATACACATATCTCTTGCATTGGAGTACATTAGGCGTCGAGCAACGACGGCAGCAAGGATTCTATCTCCCAACAAAAGGACCGTCACACAGACAGACAGACAGACAGACAGACAAAGAAAGAAAGAAAGCAACGTAATGCCCTGTGCGCCTAACGCGTAACCCCCATCATCTCCACAAACGACAAGCAGCTGCATGGCCTTTAGTGTCGTGGGCCGACTGCAGGCGGTGAGTGGGATCCACGTAACCCATCACTCCCTTACAACCCAGGACACACGCTGCCACGGAGCAGAGGTCAGTGTCGTTGGGAGGTCATGCTATCAGCCCCCCACCCCCACCCCTCCACCCACCCTCTATCTTCATGTGCGTTGGTTTGTGGAGTTTGGGGGGGGGGGGGGGGGGGGGGAGGGGGGGAACCTTAGCCCTCTCCCCCTCACCCTCACTCTCGCTCCCTCCCTCAGTTGTATTTGCCACGGGTGTCACGTGCATCGGAAGAGCGAACCATACCGTCGTTAAACTTTCGTCCATGTTAGTTTCAAAACGAAGTGACCGAGGGGGGAAAATGACGTAACATTTAGACAGAAAAAGGGGTTATGTTAGTTACCGCCAAGGACACAGACAAACAGATTACAGGACAAGACACAACGCATTTCGACCTCTTGGGTCTTCTTCAGGCAAAAACAAACAACATTTAGAACAGTGAAAACGAAGAACGAGAAACCACTTATCTTCTCATCTTCGGCGCAAAATGGCTGTTGGATGACAAGTTTCTCGTTTTCACTGTTTTAAATGTTGTTTGGCTTTTGTTTTGCCTGAAGAAGACCCGAGAGGTCGAAATGCATTGTGTTTTGGTTCTGAAATCTGTTTGTCTGTGTCCTTGACGGAAGCTAACCCCTTTTCTTTCTAAATTTGTTTTTCGTCCATGTTGATAAACGTGCCTCTGATATTGTTTTGCAATCCTTTGACTCTCCGCAGCGAAGAAGGTGAGGAGAAACGTACAACTAACTTGTGGATCGACAATATTCCAGTCTCTGTAGCAGAATCAGAAGTTTAACAATTCCTTGACAAAACTTGGCTGTGAATTAAGATCTGGCATCAAAAATGGAACGAGCCAAGGAGGCGGATCATAAGTTGACTCGTTTCTTTCTCGACGGGTCGA
>CM031616.1:65669788-65672288 GCA_018398815.1 Conus ventricosus
CATACACACACACACACACGCGAGCGCTATCAAGTTTATGACCATGTTACAATGCATGCTTTGTGTAGCAAGTGTGTGTGTGTGTGTGTGTGTGTGTGTGTGTGTGTGTGTGTGTGTGTGTGTGTGTGTGTATGTGTGTGTGTGCATGCGTGCATGTGCGCGTGTGCGTGTGTTTGTGAGTGGTGTGTGTGTGTGTGTGTGTGTGTGTGTGTGTGTGTGTGTGTGTGTGTGTGTGTGTGTGTGTGTGCGTGCGCGCGTGCTCGCGCGCTCGCGGGCGTGTGTGTGTTCGCAGTGTGTGTATGTGTGTGTGTGTGTGTGTGTGTGTGTGTGTGTGTGTGTGTGTGTGTGTGTGTGTGTGTGAGTGTGTGCGTGCGTGTGTGTGTGCGCGCGCGCTCATGTGTGTGTTCGTGGTGTGTGTGTGTGTGTGTGTGTGTGTGTGTGTGTGTGTGTGTGTGTGTGTGTGTGTTCATGCGTGCGTGCGTGGTGCGTGCGTGGGTGCGTGCGTGAGTGCGTGCGTGTGCATGTGTGTGTGTGTGTGTGCGCGTGGGAGACAGAGAGAGAGAGAGAGAGAGAGAGAGGAGAGAGAGAGAGAGGAGAGAGGAGAGAGAGAGAGAGAGAGAGAGAGAGAGGTGGGGGAAGACATTATAAATTATCAAACGTTTGTTTGGGGGTCACCTGTATAGATGCACTCGCAAAGAATGGTTGAGAAATGCATGTTATACCACTTGAGAAGTACACGTTGTACCGATTGGTAACTACATGTTGTACAGGTTGAAAATTACTTGTTGGACCGGTTGAGAATTCCATGTTTTACCGGTTGAGAATTCCATGTTGTACCGGTTGAGAATTTCATACTTTACCGGTTGAGAATTCCATATTGTACGGGTTGCGAAATCCATGTTGTACCGGTTGAGAATTGCATATTGTGCCGGTTGAGAATTGCATATTGTACCGGTTAAGAATTCCATGTTGAGAATTCCATGTTGTATTCCATGTTGTACCAGTGGAGAATTCCATGTTGTGCCGGTTGAGAATTGCATGTTGAGAATTGCATGTTGTATTCCATGTTGTACCAGTTGAGAATTCCATATTGTGCCGGTTGAGGATTCCATGTTGTACGGTTGAGAATTCCATATTGTACCGGTTGAGAATTGCATATTGTACCAGTTAAGAATTCCATGTTGAGAATTCCATGTTGAGAATTCCATGTTGTATTCCATGTTGTACCGATGGAGAATTCCATGTTGTGCCGGTTGAGAATTGCATGTTGAGAATTCCATGTTGTATTCCATGTTTTACCGGTTGAGAATTCCATATTGTGCCGGTTGAGGATTCCATGTTGCACCGGTTGAGAATTCCATATTGTACCGGTTGAGAATTCCATATTGTACCGGTTGAGAAATCCATGTTATACCTGTTGAGAATTCCATATTGTACCATTTGAGAATTCCATATTGTACAGGTTGAGAATTCCATAATGTACCGGTTGAGAATTCCATGTTGTATTCCATGTTGTACCGGTTGAGAATTCCATGTTGTACCGGTTAAAAATTCCATGTTGTACCTGTGGAGAATTCCATGTTGTACCGGTTGAGTATTCCATGTTTTACTAGTTGAGAATTCCATGTTGTACCGGTTGAGAATTCTATGTTGTACCGGTTGAGAAATCAGTGTTTTGCCGGTTGAGAATTCCATGGTGTACGGTTGAGAATTCCATGTTGTACCGGTTGAGAAATCAATGTTTTGCCGGTAGAGAATTCTATGTTGCATCGGTTGAGAATTCCATGTTGTACCGGTTGAGAATTCTATGTTGTACCGGTTGAGAAATCAATGTTTTGCCGGTTGAGAATTCCATGTTGTACCGGTTGAGAATTCCATGTTGTACCGGTTGAGAATTCCATGTTGTCCCGGTTGAGAATTCCATGTTGTACTGGTTGAGAATTCTATGTTGCACCAGTTGAGAATTCCATGTTGTACCGGTTGAGAATTCTACGTTGTCCCGGTTGAGAATTCCATGTTGTACCGGTTGAGAATTCCATGTTGTACCGGTTGAGAATTCCATGTTGTGCCGTTTGAGAATTCCATGTTGTGCCGTTTGAGAATTCCATATTGTGCCGTTTGAGAATTCCATATTGTGCGCACAACAGGCAACATGGGACTGTTGGTCAGGCGGAACTGGACAAGAGTTAAAATGTCCTAGAAACCACTGAGAGTAAAGTCACCATCAGAGCATAACCGGGGAACAGGCAAGTAGGGCTGGCATCAAAGCAGCAAGCCAACACAGGAACTAACAAGCTGTCTAACCAACCAGCTCTCCCACCAACAAAATCTACCAGAGGTGCGCAGGATTCAACAAAATAACATACGGAATCACCATCGAACTAACAAAAACCAACACACAAACCAACAGACAACGTAAGAGCAACACAAACAAACAAACAAACAAACAAACTAGCACACAAACCAACACAACAAAAACAAACTGGCACACAAACACACA
>CM031616.1:65677288-65684788 GCA_018398815.1 Conus ventricosus
TGGTTGTTTGAGGGGATGGTTGTCTTTTTGCCATTTGATAAAGCCTGTTTGAGAGAGTAATAATCTTTTTGCCATTCGATAATGGTTGTTTGAGGGGATGGTTGTCCTTTTGCTATTTGATAAAGCCTGTTTGAGGGGGGTAATCATCCTTTTGCCTTTTGACAATGGTTGTTTGAGGGGATGGTCGGTTTTTTTTTACCATTTGATAAAGCCTTTTTGAGGGAGTAATCATCTTTTTACCATTTGATGAAGCCTGTTTGAGGGAGTAATCATCTTTTTGCCATTTGATATAAAGCCTGTTTGAGGCAGTAATCATCTTTTTGCCATTTGATGAAGCCTGTTTGAGGGGGTGACTGTCTTTTTGCCATTTGATATAAAGCCTGTTTGAGGCAGTGATCATCTTTTTGCCATTTGATATAAAGCCTGTTTGAGGGGGTAATCATCTTTTTGCCATTTGATATAAAGCCTGTTTGAGGCAGTAATCATCTTTTTGCCATTTGATATAAAGCCTGTTTGAGGCAGTAATCATCTTTTTGCCATTTGATGATGCCTGTTTGAGGGAGTAATCATCTTTTTGCCATTTGATATAAAGCCTGTTTGAGGCAGTAATCATCTTTTTGCCATTTGATGAAGCCTGTTTGAGGGGGTGACTGTCTTTTTGCCATTTGATATAAAGCCTGTTTGAGGCAGTAATCATCTTTTTGCCATTTGATGAAGCTTGTTTGAGGGGGTGACTGTCTTTTCGCCATTTGATATAAAGCCTGTTTGAGGCCGTGATCATCTTTTTGCCATTTGATGAAGCCTGTTTGAGCTTGAGGGGGTGACTGTCTTTTTGCCATTTGATAATGTCCCTATCCCCAGGGACCAACACACAATGGTAACAACTATTTTCACCTGACAGTAACTCTTAGGTGAAAATAACTATTTTCTTGCAAAAACAGCTGGGATGTAAAAACTACTGGTTGTGCATAATATTTAGCCGTTTTCTTTTGTGAAATAAGTAGTTATTGCGGTAGGCTTGATGAAAATGACGTGACTATCTTTACATGAAAATAGGATTAAATAGAAAATGTTTCCATGTTTCCAGCTAGGAGATGAAGAATTTTTTTTAAGGTCTGGATTTCGTCGTTGAAGTTGTCGCTTTCGTTGTTGGTGATGGTGGTGGTAGTGATGATGACGACGACGGACGACGACGACGATGACGATGACGATGACGATGATGATGATGACGATGATGATGATGATGATGATGACGACGATGATGATGATGATGATGATGACGATGATGATGATGATCATCATCATCATCCTCATCATCCTCATCATGACAGTGGGAAATGAAAGAGCAAACGAACCAAAGAATGAAAGAAGAAGAGTGAACGAAAGAATGAATCAATGAAGAAAGAAAAAAAAAAGAAAAGAAACGTGATATATAAAAGCACATGAAAGAAAGATAGAAAGAAGAGAGAAAGAGCACACACACCACAACACACACACACACACACACACACACACACACACACACACACACACAGAGACAGAGACAGAGAGACAGAGAGAGAGAGAGAGAGAATACGAAATGAAAAGAACACCAAATTGAAAGGTCCAGTTTAATGCCATGAGGAAAAGAGAAGGTGGGGTGGGGGGGTGGGGGGGGGGGGGGGGGGGAGGGGGGGAGGAGGGAGGGGCTGCCCAATTCTGCCAACACATCAACAGCTCGAAAGGAGGGAGGAGACAGCAGAGAATGGAGAGGGAATGATGGGCGGGAATGGGGAGGGACGTTGGGAGGAAATTGGGGCGGGGGGGGGGGGGGGGGGGGGGGGGGGGGTTGGGATGGGGGAGGGAGTATGTTCTCAACTATTTGAATAATAAGACCACCTTTTGCCCCCTTCTGAACGGCGCTCGATCTTAGGCTTTTTCCTTTCTTTCTTTCTTTCTTTCTAATTCTTTCTTTCTTTCTACCTTTCTTTCTTTCTTTTGTTTTATGTTTTTTCTTTCTTTCTTTCTTTCTCTTTTCTCTCTTTCTTTATCTTTCCTCCTCCCTTCCTTCCTTCCTTCCTTTCTTTCTCCCTTTCTTTCTTTCTTCTGACTGTCTTTCTCTCTTTCCTTCTTCCTTCCTGTCTTTCTTTCTTTCTTTCATTCTTCTTTTCTCTTTCTCTGTCTTTATTTTTTTCTTTCTTCCTTTCTTTCTTCCTCCCTTATTTCATCCTTTTTTTCTTTCTTTCCTTCTGTCTTTCTTTCTACTTTCTGTCCTTCCTTTCTTTCTATTTTTTTCTTTATTTCTTCATCATTTCTTTCTTTACTTCTCACTCTTTTTCTCTGTCTTTCTTCATCCCTTTCTTTCTTTCTTTCTTTCTTTTTTTTTTAATGCACATTTTATTACAAAACATAAGAACAAAATACAAGTAAGGAGTACAAAACGCAAAACGCATACTTATCGCAGTAAGACAATTACAACAACAGCAAAAGATACATCATCATCATCATCATCATCATCATCATCATCATCATCATCATCATCATCTTCACCATCAACGTCTTCAACATCATTACCTTGCTACTACTGTGAATACTAATACCATCAATAGAACTACTACTACCACCACAACTGCTACTGTTATTACTTCTACTACTATCAAAGTGATAACGGTCACTTAATAAACACTGTATGCGTTTTTTCTTAATCGTATCATAGGCATATATAGACACACTAATAACCACAAAGGGTAAACACAAAAAAGAATAATAGTTATATAAATGAAAACAAAATAACTGAACGGAACAAATAAATTAATCCAACAGGGAAAACAAAGCAACTGACCGTTGCCATGTTATTTGGAAACCTTGCCAGAAAAAAAAAGCATTAATCCATAAGAAAGAATATGGCAGCCACTGTGTAACGAACTTTGTGATGGACATTTGAAGACATGCAGCATACTTTTCTATTTCATATCTTGCTTTTCAAATACACGATGAAAACTTGAAATATGGCAAATCTTTTTCTATTTAGATTTGTAAATATAGAATTTGGCATGTAACAGGATTAAGTCAAATATTTTATCTGATCTAAACTCATTGTCACAACCAAACAGGACAATTATTTTCATTCAATAATAGATTCATAGTTTCGCATTTTCTATTCATTTCATTTTGAAATTCTTGCCAAAAAGTTTGAACATGAGGGCAGTACCAAAATAAATGTTGAATTTTTTCTGTTTCTCTCTTACAAAAAGAACATTTTTTCTGAATTTTCAATGCCCATGTTTTTCAAAACAATATTGGTTGCTAGTATTCTATTATTAATTCTAACCTGAAACCATCTTAACTTAATATCTTTTATCTGTTGGATTTTCTGAAAAGTTTTAGCCCAATTAACGTCCTTCGGTAATCTTTCATTCCATTTATTGCAAAAGTTGGCTTGAGTGTCTTGAATCAGTAGATCATAATAAAGTGAGGCTCCTCGTGAAACTGAACATATCACAGACATTAGTTTACTTGACTCACTTCTTCATAACATGTTATTTCTACTCCAGCTTCTCTCGAATACTTTTTCACAGCACTAATGTAACCGTTATATGTTATAAAATCTGTATTGATGTTATACCTATCAACAAAGGACTGGAAACTCAAAAAATCACCATTTTCGTCCAAAAGATTCCGTACGCAGAATACATCATTTTCTATCCAGTTTTTATAAAATTTGGATCTGCCCCCAATCATCAAGTTCCTATTACAAAATAAAGGCTCTAAACAGAATTCATCTGCAGTTTTGACACCAACAATCTCATCTATTTCTTTATATGCTTTGAATACATCTCTCCAGAAATTATTTAACTTATCCTGCCCAGACAAATCAGCACCCAATTTATGAATAATTTCTGCCTTGTAATATAATGAGCAGAGTATTTGTTTCCAACTATGGTTACTTGATGAAAGTTTCCGAATCCAAGTTAACTTTAATGCGTTTATTTGCTTCCATATGTTTGGTATTCCTATACCCCCATGCTGTATATTTTTTACAGATATTTTTCGCTTATTTTTATCTCTTTTTTTACCCCATACAAACTTAAATGTAAATTTCTGAATTTCATCAATTATGTAGTCTGGTGGGTTCGGTAGTAACATCCATAGATGGGTTAGTTTTGATAAGATCAGGGATTTAAGTACTGCTACTCTGCCGATAGGTGTTATCTGCCTTTTTAGCCAAGTTTTGTACAATGTTTTTATCTCTGCAAATTTTTCTTCGAGATTCATGTTTTCACAATTTTTTAAATCACTCGTAAACCAGATACCCAAAATTTTACATTTAGGAGGGTTCCATTTGATATTTAAATGTTGCATATACTTAACGGGCGAGTTTCGTTTACTTCCTAACCATACTGCATTCGTTTTTTTCCGCATTTAGTAAGAGTCCAGATACTCTTCCAAATTTTTCAAGAACCATAATCGATTCTTCAAATGATTTCCGATCGCCCTTCTTGTAAAAGTTCAGTATCATCTTCATACTGTGATATTTTATTCTCAGTATTAGCTATTTTAATTCCTTTTATGTCTTCATTTTGTCTAATCATGTTTGCTAAGATTTCAACACAAATAACAAATAATATGGCGATATTGGATCCCCTTGGCGACATCCTCTCTCAACAGGAAACCAACCAGCTAGTTTTCCATTAACTGAAACGGTTTGACTTAATATTTGTGTAGAATGTTTTTTATCCATTGACAGAAACTTGGACCAAAGCCAAAGGCATGTAATACCTTAAACATGAAATCATAGCTTACACTGTCAAACGCTTTTTCAAAGTCTAAACATAAAAGTATCCCGGTTTTTTGGATATAATCATATAATCAAGTATATCATAAATAAGACGAATGTTATCTCCCAAATATCTGTTTGGAATTAAAACCAGTCTGGTCTTCATTGATGATAGAGGGAAGCACACATTTTAATCGGTTGGCTATACATGTAGATCCTATTTTATACACAGTGTTCAAAAGCGAAATTAGTCTCCAATTTTTGATTCGGTCTTTGGGCTTGTCACCCTTTGGAATGCATACGATAATACCTTCATTTTGCGTCGAAGATAGTTCCTTTCTATCGAATCCACCGTTATAAGCGCTCTTACAACATGTGGACCAAGTTGTAACCAGAAACATTTGAAGAATTCTGCTGTGAAGCCATCGCTGCCAGGACTTTTCATATTACGCATGTGTTTAAGAGCAACACCGGCTTCTTCTAAAGTAATTTTTGCCTTCCAAAGAATTTACCTGACTCTCAGTTAGTACTGGTAAATTATTTACTAAATCTAGAATTTCACAAGATTCAATATCTCTTTTAGAATATAATTTTTTATAGAACTTATTTAACTTCTTCGGCAATTTCATCACTATCACTTAAAATAGATCCATTATCCAGCGTAAGTTTCGTAATATTTTTACAAACGTAATTTCGCTTTTCAAGTCCACAAAAATAATTTGTTATTTTTTCCCTTCTGTGACCCATCTCGCCCTTGAACGCAGCAACACACCTCCATCTTCTTTTCCCGAAGTGTAATCAATTCTTGTTTATAACTTTCAAGTTCACGTATTTCTTCTTCAGATAATACCACTTTCTTTTCAAGTAAAGAAATATTACTTTCGAGATGTTTCTGTTTTTCTGTGTCCTTCCGTTTCTTCATCGTTGCGTATGATATAGTTTTGCCTTAATTTTCATAAGTAATGTATCCAAAAAAATTGATCAGAAATAACAAACTGGATTTCTGATTTAGGAATCTGAGCCAACCCACAGCGACAATATGGTAGAGCTGCATATTCCTCAATAACTGTTTGAATTACTTGATTTATGTCTTCTATGTAATTGGTGTTTTCAACAATGAACTATTAAATTTCCATAATAGATTTCTTTTTATCTCTCTACCTTGCTCTAGAGTTATTAGAATTAAGGAGTGGTCAGATCGATATCCTGGTAGAATATCTGCGTCTGTTACATGATTTACTAACCAGTCGGAAATAAGAAAGAAGTGTAAACGGCTCTGCTGACATGGGTTATTTCTCCTCCAAGTATACCTTCGTAATTCGGGATTTAAAATCACGCCAGATGTTACTTAAGTCTAGGCTGTCCGTCATGTTTTCTATATTTGCTCTTGTGCTTTAGGATTATTGTTATGTCTGTAATTATAACGTCCAAGGAGTAATCACGTACCAAATTCCAATCACCTCCAATAATGACATTTTCAGCTCCAACTTCTCTAATGTGTTCTTCCAACGCCACATAAAAGTCAGGCTCATCACGATTGGGCCCGTAAATACTAACAATAAGACATTCTTTATCCATTATTTTAACGGATGCAAAAATATAATTACCTGCCGTGTCTTTATAAACTTTTCTTAACTGAAAGTCAAAATTATTATTGAACAAAATAGCTACGCCCCTTGAATGTGAATTATGAGACGCAAAATAGCATTTGTAACCCCACTCTGAACGAATATAATTCTCTAACTTCGGTTTGAAATGAGTATCCTGTAACAAGTATATTGAGTATGCTTTCCCCCTTAATAGTTAAACACATCTCTTCGCTTTGTGGGTTGGCTAGACCCTGACAATTCATGGATGCAATTGTTACTTTGTTACTCATATTGACGGCTAAATTTAACATGAGTTTACCAACATATGGACACATTACCATGTGACATATAGCACCGAACCAACATGAAAACGAAAATCTGAGCAAATCGCGTTCAAGTCCATAACAACAGTTGCTCCACAGAGGTCATTTCTAGCCATATGCAGATCGGAGCTTTTAACATTTCTTTCTTTCTTTCTTTCTTTCTTTATGTCTTCTTTCTTTCTTTCCTCCTTTCTTTCTTTCGTTTTTCTTCCTTGCTTTCTTTCTTTCTTCCTTCCTCTCTTCCTTTCTTTCTTCGTTCGTTCGTTCGTTCGTTCCTTCCTTCCTTCCTTCCTTCCGTCCTTCCTTTCTTTTCTGTCTGTCTGTCTTTCTTTCTTTCTTTTCTTTTCTTTCTTTCTTTTTTCTTTCTTTCTTTCTGTCTTTACGCCTCCCTTTCTTTTCTTTTTGTTGTTGTTGTTGTTGTTCTTGTTTTGAGCCTTGATAAGCTCAAGACATGCCGAAAAGGTCTGATGGGTGTATTAATGGGGCCACTACCTGCTCACACCATCCGCTCTCAATAAGGCACCCATCGTTCATCAGTGATGGGGGGGGGGGGGGTTGGATGGTGAGTAGGATGCGTGGGGCTGAGGGGTGGGGTGGGGTGGGGGGTTGGTGGAGAGAGACGGGAGAAGTGGAGGGCCGCGAGGGGGGGGGGGGGGGGGGGGGAGTGGGGGAGCAGGGAGGGGGGAGGAGGGGGGGAACCTTTCAGTCCGTCTGTGTTCCGGGGAAAAGGGAGTGGATCTTCTGTTATCAATGACTGCTTTCTTCTGGCTGTCTCTTCTCCTAGCTTGTTTGCTGACTTTATCTCCTCTACACACACACACACACACACACA
>CM031616.1:65692288-65694788 GCA_018398815.1 Conus ventricosus
ACGCAGAACCTGCTGTTTTTCAGCTGTGCCTCCTGCAGGAATTTGAGTGGTTGGTGATCCGTCTCGATCACGAACTTTTCCCATACAAGTATTTGTGGAATTTCTGCACGGCCCACACGACCGCTAAACACTCCTTCTCCACCGTTGCGTACCCTTCTTCACACTTTGTCAACTTCCTGCTAGCATATCTCACAGGAAACTCGACCCCTTCATGCTCCTGTAACAATACTGCACCTATCCCACCGCCTGATGCATCTGTCCGCAACAAAATGGTTTGGACATATCTGGTAGCTTCAAGATGGGACGGGAACCTAGTCTCTCCAACACCGTCTGCAGTGCTTGCTCTGCAGCGTCTGACCACTCGACCACTGCCGGTTTCCCTGCCTTGATCAAATCACTGAGAGGACTCGTGATTGCAGCAAAGTTTGGGACAAACTCCCTATAGAACCCAATAAAACCTAGCAGACTCCTGACTTCTGTTTTGGTCTTTGGTCTCTCTGAATTCATCATCTTCTCCACCTTTCCTCTTTCCGGCTGCTTTGTGTCGCCTCCGACAACAAAACCTAGGAACTCCTACTGTCTAGCCTTCATACAGTGACACATCCTGTATGACTCTTCTGGAAACTTAGGCAACAAAATCTCCCCTTCTTCTGCTGAGTCTCTTTCACATCATCAATGATTGCTGCTGCGCCTATGTGCTGAGTCTCACGCTGAATATATTTGCGGAAGAAAATTCGCATGGAAAAGTTTTGGTCTCCCATTCACATCAATTCGGTAATCCGACCGACCTTTCAGTGATGGTGAATGGTCCTTTCCAATGCATCAGCAGCTTGTCGTGACCCGTGGGAAGCGAGTACCAGGACTTGATCTCCCGCCTTGGGGGATTGCTTCCTCACCTTTCTGTCATATTGCTTCTTCTGACCGACCCTAGCCTCCTGCAAACCTTCCCTTGCAACCTTACATGTCTCATACCTGTGCCCACCTTTGGAACAGGGCGAGATCGGGCCAATCAGATCGACGGCCACTCTCCTGAATGGTGTGTCAATTAAAGGGGGATGTTTAAGAGGCGCCTTCCTCTTCACCCTCTTGTGGCTGACCTTTGACACACATCACATGACATGCAGAACCGCTTTATGTCTGCCATTGCTCCTGGCCAATGAAAGTCATCAAAGACTCGGTTAGCTGTTTTGCTGTACCGAGATGACCCGCCATGAGCGACTCGTGACCCACTGACATGACAGTGTCACGATAACACGCTGGTACCTTAACTGAGTGGTCACCTTACCTGTCTTCCCCTTGGTGAACACTCGGTACAACAGCCCGCCTTTCACAAGAAATTCTGTCTCACCTCCTCTAACCTCCTGTTTCTTCCACCTCTTGCCAACTCCCAAGACTTCACGAGCGAAGGGTCTTGTTCTGCGCTGCCCTAAACTCATCAGGCGACACATCTATGCCCGACTTCCTTCCTGGAACAACTAACGGTTTAACAACCTTTTCCTCCTTCTTGCTCCGTGTTTGAACTGCTGCCCTGTAGCAGTCAACAACTCAGGATCCCCTGGATCCTTTGCACTGGAATATTTCCGATGATCAAATCATTGAAGGGGTTTGTCCATTACCAACGCAGACAACTCGCCTGAGAAGTAAGGGGTACGTACTTCTATCTTAGCAATGGAAACTCCTCACAGTGCCATCGATTAGAGTACAGGTCTGGATTTGCCCTGTCAAATCCCTTTATCGACCAGCGTTGTTCGTACTACCCCGCATGAACAACCAGTGTCTCGTAACACTTTCACCCTCTGCTGGCCAATCCACCCTTCTTCCACTGGTAACGAACCACTCAGCCTAGTGCCCTCCATCCCTGACACTGACTGCTGTCCAGTGCTAGCCACAGGCTGCACTCCACCCTCTTCAGACTGAATCCCTTTTGGTTCCACTGCAGGTCGTTTCCTTGACGACCCTTATCCACCTCTTGCAAGGCTGCTGCCTTCTGGAACCTCATGCGACAATCCCTCGCCACATGTCCCTTCTTGTGACAAATGAAACACCTAATTTCCCTTGCCCTTCCTTCTGCCCCACCACTGGGTTTGCAGACTTTGCAGAAAACTCTCCTAGTCTCCTTGCACTCTTTCACCTGTGCCTAGCACCTGTTTCTCCTGCACCTTAGTGCCCAACGTGCCTCTCTATACACCTCTGCGAACTTCAACAACTCCCCTGCTGTCTCTGGCTGTCTCTCTTTCAAATGTATGGTTAACTCAGGGCCGCAACCTGACAAAATCTGTTCTTTCATAACTAGCTCTTTCAACTCAGCGAACTCTTCTTCGTACCACTCAACTCTAACCATTCTCAAAATAGTGATCTAGACGTGCACCAAATGAGTGTACGTCTCACCTGCTTGCAATTTAGCTGAACGAAATTTCTTCCGGAACCCCTCCTCTGTGAGGTCAAATCCTTCATCAATGATTCCTTCACAGCGCCGAAATCAGACTGGTGTTCTGCTGGT
>CM031616.1:65699788-65702288 GCA_018398815.1 Conus ventricosus
ATTCTTTTAATATCAAACTGTTCTTTATATACGTGATCTACCATACTATATTCAAAAGCTTTCCAGATATGCGACTTAACCAAGTTACACTGTTCATGTACTGATAAGGGGAAATCAAACAGTTCTGAATCAAAACTATTTTTGGCTCCACGTTTAGCTGCCCTGTCTACTTTTTCATTATAATGAAAAGAACAATGTGAAGGAATCCAACAAAAAGCTACATGGGTTCCTCTTGCAATTAACATGTGTATCTTACAACTTATCTCTATGATCATTTCAGGTCTTGTGTGCAGTTGAAAAACTTTTAATGCCTGAAGAGCTGATTTAGAATCAACACAGAACAGAATTTGAAATATTGTTTTTGGAAAGTTTAAAAGGTAATTTAAAGCCAGGAGTATCGCTGTTAATTCTGCTGTAAATATCGATTTGTTAATTCGATATAAAATGATTTCTCTACTCTTAAGTCTGGTATTAAGAATGCACAACCTGCTTGTTTATCAATGCACGAACCGTCTGTGTATATTTTCAAATAATTTGAATAGTTCTTTTCAACATGGCATTTGATATAGCTTGCTAACATGTTTATGTTTTCATCTTTTTTCATATTGGTATGTTCAATATCAAAATGTGCTTTATTAAGCTCCCATGGTGGTATAGGAGAAAATAACGGTCTAATGGATAGAGCATCATTATCGATTGAAACTCCGGAATCAGTAATACTTTTTGACGTGTACGTTGCCAGTGTTTTTTGAGAAGCTATAGATTTGGCTCTTTTAGGAAAATCAATATCTGACCTCATTTTTATTTCAGATCTAATGTGCGTTTTATTAGTTGTACTCTTGATAACAAATTTACAACACGCTAACTCTCTGTATTCATCTAAGGGAAGCATCTGCGCTTCATAATACGTACGAGAAGATGATGCATGCACCGGAAGGCCAAGTGCTAATTTCAATGCCTTGCATTCAATACTTTCAAGCTTTTTCAATAGGTATTTGGGAGCGCTAAAGATTACTTCTTGGGCATATGTTATTTTCGACCTCATTAAAGATTTACATAGAGTTATCAATGTAGATGAACTCTGTCCCCATTTTTCTCTTAGAGATAATTTTAAGGAAATTTAATATTTTCCTCGCCTTTGTTAATAAGTATTCAATATGAGCGTTCCATGATAGTTTAGATGTAAAATGGACTCCTAGGAATTTAACTTCTGTCACATATTTAAGAGGTGTTTCGCCCAATGTAAAAACAGGCAGTTTTTCTGGATTATTACCTCTATTGAAAAGAATTATATTTGTTTTTTCAATAGATAATTTTAATCCATTTAACTTCATGTATTCCGCCATCCTATTTAGTTCGTTTTGATAGATCTTTCTGATGAAATTTATATCACGCTGTGGAGTTTTCTTTTTAAGAGTTACTTCCATCCACATGCAAATGTCGTCTGCATATTGAACAAGAACTACCTTTTTAGATAACTTATTTGGCAAATCATACAATAGCAATGAGAAAAGAAGCGGGGCTAACACTGACCCTTGGGGGATTCCATTGACAAAGTTCTACTGGTGGAATATGTTTTTCCTACTCTTGTTTGTATTACCCTATCTTTCAGAAAGCACTTAACATAATTGTATACATTTCCTGATAGTCCAATATTTTTAAGTTTGCTTAACAGCTGTGAATGCCACACTTGATCGTAAGCCTTGGTTATGTCAAAAAATGTAGCCAGGACACATTTACGTCTTGCAAATTGTTTCTTTATATTTGTTGATAATTTCACTAATATTTCTGTAGTAGATCTCCTTTACGAAAGCCAGCTTGATTAAATTATATGTATTTGTGTGTATATGTATTTGTGTGTTATGTGTGTGTGTACATGTATGTATGTGTGTGTATACATACATATATATATGTGTGTGTATGAGAGATTGAGAGGGATTGAGCCTGATTGGATTAAGAGGTGTAGTAGAATTGAATGTATAACTAATAATATGCAGTTATGCAAGAGTATAGACAATTAAGGTAAACAAGAGGAATAAGGGTAATTATAACCTAAATTGATATGAATCAAGAATGCACGACCAAGTAAATAGGAACATGGAGGGAGGGGTCATGGAGGAAGCAACTGCAGAGACCGGCTAACACCATATGGGAATAAACGTGGTCATGGGGAGTTAGGCTAGGAATATGAATGGTTTAAGTCAAATGAGTATGTTAAATGTGTATATATAATTTTTAAAAAAAATAAAAAAATTCAAGTATATAGGCTAAGGAAACATATTTGGAAGTGGAAGGTTTGGATAAGTAGGCCTAATGAAATCGGTATTTACATACACATGTAAAACTACGAAATGATTACAAAGGGAAACATAGACAAATAATTGACCATATAGTGATGAAGTATACAAATAAGGTAAACCAAGAAATAAAGGTAGGAAAAGGATTTAGTTCAGTAGGTCAACATGTAAATCTGCTGTCAGCATGAAGTCGCGTGACCCAC
>CM031616.1:65727288-65734788 GCA_018398815.1 Conus ventricosus
TTTGTTTGCCCTGTGAGCTCTGTGTGGTCATTTCTGCTTGGTGATTAAGATGTGAGAAGCAGGATTTGTTTTGGGGTTATGGCCTGAAATGATTTCATTGTGGGAGCAAGAGCTGCTCTAACTATTTATTATTTACTGTTTACTGTTCCTGTATCGTCTAGGACTTTCTTTCATACCAATCAAACGGAGGCTACCTGCATTTGTTACTGATCAACTGCATGTTTGTTGAATATATATATATATATAAAAGACGGCCCAGTGGATGACCATATTTCCACTGGGCCAAACTGGATTTAGCCAAAGTAAGAACACATCGTTTTCACCTGCTGCCCAAAATACACAACTCGCTCACCCCCCCCCCCCCCACTGGTCGCCGATAGTATCTGGTGTACTAGGCCCTACGGAAAACCTTTCTAAACTCGTCGACCACTGGCTTCAGCCCTTCGTCACCAGTCTAGCTAGCCACATCAAGGATACTACAGATATGCTAAAGACCATCCAACAGTGGAACCTGGAGTACGGTCCGTCCTCCTGGCACCCATCTGGTCACCATAGACGTGGTGTCCTTGTATAGCAACATTCCTTATGATGAATTACTGGGCGCCCTGAAACACTACCTAAATGGACTCACCACTGGATTAGGCAGGTGAAGACAGTGCTTCTCTGGGTCCTCCCAGCACCTTCGGGTGTTTCTTTTTCTTCTTTGCCTTAACTAGGCTGACCTGGAGAAAGGTCAGTGACGGTGAGGAAAGACCCACTGACCACAGGGAAAGTCCTGTTGACAGTGGGAAAGACTACAACTTTGGATTCTCTCTTGAGGGCACATAAGACCGTATGGCGAAAGCTTGGCTGTGTCTGGAGTGGCACTGTCTTCATCTGTCCGCGGGCAGGGGTGGTTGGGTCTGTGGGGTGTGCTCGGCAGCTGGAGGGTGGTGTTTTTCGCCGGTGGGCTCTGCAGTCATGAAATACGAGCTGGTACACCCATGGGGATGCTACTTTAAGGCTGTTATGAGCTGCATCCTGTAGTCTAATTTACTCTGTTCAGGAGCAGTTATGTCCCTTGATATCTTAATGGAGTGTCCTGCGCGTGCCTGTACCATCGTCAACACAGCGCAGGCCTCCAAGGGTGGTACAGGACTGCTCTAAAGGCAGGTGAAGACAGTGCTTCTCTGGGTCCTCCCAGCACTTCGGGTGTTTCTTTTTCTTCTACCTAAATGGACCTCACACTGGATTCTCTGACACTCCTCCCACTGAACGTGTCCTTCAAGTTGCAACCACATTCTCTCTAATAATATATTCTGTTTTGAAAACAGGATATATCAACAGATACACGGCACTGCCATGGGCACCCCTTTCGCCCCCCGGCAGCAATTCTTGCTCTTTATTGGCACAACAGCTGAACTGAACAAATGTACTGAATATATCAACAACTTTCATGACTCCATTAAATTCACTTACAGTCCTCACTGTCGAAATCCCGTTCTTGGATATCAACATTTACCTACAAGATGGGTTTCTACAGACAGTGTTTACCTTAAACCCACTGATAGACATGCGTATTTACACGCGTCGTCCTGTCACCCACGCCACTTATTCGTTACATGCCGTTTAGTCAGTTTTTACGTCTTAGAAGACTGTGTTCCGATGACAGCATTTTCGTAAAGCGATGTGACAACATGGTAATTTGGTTCCTACAACGTGGACACAGAAGAAAAGATATCAAGACAGCAAGGGACAAAGTCACAGCTATCTCGAGAGCCCAAGCTCTTACTTATAAAACCCGGAACACTCTTGACAGGAGCCCCATGGTCGTCAACTACCACCCATCCAACCCCCTCTCCGACAGTGGCTATCAGAGCCACAGAGCTCTGTCCTGCACACCAGCACCAGGATGCGTCTGGCCGTCCCCAAGCCTCCAGTCCTCGGTGAGCGGGCCTGCAGATCTCTACAGTCTATGTCGTGGCCGTCCCCAAGCCTCCAGTCCTCGGTGAGCGGGCTGCAGATCTCTACAGTCTATGCCATGGCCGTTCCCAAGCCTCCAGTCCTCGGTGAGCGGGCCTGCAGATCTCTACAGTCTATGCCTGGCCGTCCCCAAGCCCCAGTCCTCGGGGAGCGGGCCTGCAGATCTCTACAGTCTATGCTGATGCCCTCCGTGTTGCCCACTCCCCAGGATCCACATCCTGGATGTTTCCATTGCCAAAGAGCACGGTGTGCGGTGTGTGAAGACCATTGGTGGAGACAATCCACTTCCACAGCTCTGTGACCAGTGAAAGATTCACAATCCGTCACCGTGTGTCCTGTGATTCCACTAATATCATATACCTTTTATTCTGTGATAAATGCTCCACAGCCAATATATTGGATAAACTAAAATACACTCAAAACACGTTTCTACCTACACCGCACACACATCCAGACAAACACAGGCACCCATGTGACTCGACACTTCAATCAAACTAACCATAACATTCTAGATATGAGGTGCTTAGCCATAGAAAAAGTACACTCCACAAATCTGGAAGCCAGACTCTCAAGAGAGGACTTTTGGATTAAAAAAAACTAATGACTTTGCATCCCAAAGGTCTGAACAGCTTTGAGGTCTGAGGTATCATCCTCTCCCATAACTGTTTACTGCACCTGTATGATTGTCTTCTGTTTGCCTATCGATTTGTCAGTTCGTCGATTGGTTGCCTTCTCTCTCTCTCTCTCTCTCTCTCTCTCTCTTTCTCTTACTCTCTCTTACTCCCTGTGACGTCAACGTAAATTATGACGTCAACTGGAAATGACATAGGTAGGCCTAACTACATGACGAAAATATTATTAGGAGACAAGAGAAGGCAGCAAGAACTAAGGGCCGAGGATTTGGGTTCCACCCAAATTTTAAAATTTGTTTAATAAATCGTTTTTTTCTCCGTAGTTACATTTTGGGGGGCTGACTTTCAAGTCATATTGCATCGAGTTTCCCCGTGTATGTAGGAAAACTTTTAAAGACGGTACCAGCGGAATAGAAGCAAAAATGTTTTTTGTTAAAAAATTTGTTGGAATGCTGGTGTCGCCGAGATTTGACTTAAAACTCCAACAAAAAAATTTATGTCCCTTTTAATTTGAAACCCCACCGCATGTGTGTCGGGGGCTAAAATTATAAATGTGAACTTTGTAGTGTGAATATACGGAAATTTTCGAATCGAGTTTATTGTGTTCCAGGGGACTTTGGAAAAATTTTGTGTTCGCGGGGATTAAAATATAGATTGTTTGAAACTTTTGAATCTGCGGTTCATCTAGGGTTTTACTGTGTTTTAAATAATCTCATTTTCTTCACCTGTGGATTCCCTTGTGCAAAAAGAAAAAAACGTTTTTCTCTGTGGATTGTTGTGCCTTGTAAATTTGCGGTTTTTTTCTTTTTTGATGTTCAAACGGAATATTTTTGTGTTTTGCTGTTTTGAGACCCTTTTTTCCTTCTTCATCCTTTTTTTTTGTGAACGGCTGTTTTTTTCCCGGGTTTTGGAGACCTTGGTTACCCTTTCTTCTTCTTATTTTAATGCTGAAGCCCTGTGTTTGGGGTATTTGGGGAAAACTGAATACTTGATTAAAATATGTGAGACACGTGGACGGGGGGCCCGGCGGATCTGTGAGTAAAACACGATATGTAATTGATATCTAAAGTTTAAAGTTCCTATGTATAAAAAATTAAATCTATATCTGTGAAAGTGACATGTTTTAAATTTGTACAATTCACATAAAAGTAGGGTTTTTTGGTTCAGGAAAGAAAAAAATTAAAAAAAAAGAAATCAAAACTCGGTGTTGCCTGGCTACCCCTGTACTGGGTGGGGTGTGTGAAAGAAAATTATTACACGCATCCAAACTTTTGAGAACGAGAGTCAGAAAACAAAAAAACGCACCGCACCCCAAACCTAACATCTGGTGCCCCCCGTATTTTAAATTTTTTTTGCTTTTTAAATTTAAAAAAATACCTTAGGGTAAGGGTTTTGTTTTTTTAAAACACCTATTTTCCCCAATTAGAAGTGATGGGTTTCCACTTTCACAGATTTTTCCTTTTTTAACAATTGATTGTTTTGTTTTTTTTTTTGTTTTAATTTTTGTTTTTGTCTACTTTCTTTCCCGTCCCCCCAGCGTAACGGGGAATCTCCTTCTGTAATTTCCCAGGAGATACAAAGGGCCTATTTCCTAGTTCTTTTTTCCCTTTTTGGGGGTTTTTAAATTTTTTAAACTTCAGTCATCTCTCTGATTATTTTTTGTTTCTACCCTTTAACTGGGGATTGTTTTCTTCTTTTAAAAATTTCTCAGGGTTCTTTTTCTTTTTTAAAAGAGTGAGTTGTGAGGGGCTGCCCGAACCGGGTTTTAAAAAAAAAAAATATATATATATAAAATTTTAATTGTTTTTTTCTTTTTTGAAGGGCTTATGTGTAAAAAAACCAAAAACCCAACCCAATACATTTTTTATATTGTTTTTAAACTCCCCATGTCATTGCTTGTTTTATACTTGTTGCTGAAAATTTGGCATTGATTACGATTGGTTTTTTTTTCTTCCCCATACCCCCAAAAAACCTTTTTTTTCGTTTTTTATCTCTATCTTTGGGTTTTTGGTTGGGTTTTGAAAATTTTTAGCCCTTTTTTTAAGAGTGATTGCCCGTTAATTTTTTTGTTTGAAAAAAAAAACCCCTTTTGGGGAATTCAAATATATTTAAATAGACATTTTCAAAAGTTTTTTTGCTTGGGATAGAAATTTTTTTGTTTTTGATCCTTTTGTGTGGGTGTGGGTTTTTGACAGAAAATTTTTCATTTTTTTCATGAGGGCACAGAAGGAAGGGAAGAAAGCCCCTGTTATGTCCTCTGGGGCCCGAGGACAAAGTTTTTGCTAAAAATTTCCAACGAGGAAAGGTATGGGGTCTGGGGGGAGAAATCGTTGGCCTATTGGAAATGCATTGTTTCAAGATATGGAAAGAGAGGAAAAAACCAAAATGAAAAGGTAAAGGAAGAAAAAAGATAACTAAAAAAAAGCAGTTTAAAAAGGAAACTAAAAGGGGTGCAGAACAAAGGGGAAAAACTAAAAGAAGCAAAACAGATAAAAGGGAGCAGGAGGAAACAAAAAGAATGAGGGGGAAACAAAGAAAATGCAAGGGGTAGGGGAAAACCCTAAACGAAAACAGTTAAAAAATAAACCTCTCAGCAGAGTGCGGTCTCAGGACGGGCCCAGTAGAGTCGGGTTGGGGGTTTCCCCCGGGTTTAACGCCCCTCGCCCAACCTTTTTCCCTAATTTAGCCCCCTTTTTAAAGAAAAACTAAAATGATAATACATTTAAATTGTTTCGTTTTGAAACCCATGCTCTTTCCCTTTGGGGATGGCCCTAGATTTGGGGGTAACATACCTTCTGCATTTATTTTGGGGGTTCCGGGCTTTAACCCTCTATCACAGCCCGGGCTGAAAAAAAAGGTTTGTGTTTTTACGGGGCTTTTGAAAAAAGGGCAGCAAAAAAAATTTTAAATTGTATTTCCCCGAGGGGTTTTTAGTAAGCGTTTTTCGTGAGGCTAAGCCTAGCCCCCCGTTTAAACCTTTGGGAGCCCTTTTGCAGTTAAAACTTGGGCTTTTTGTTTTTTGCCCGGGTTGGGGGTCTTTTTGGGTTAAAAAATTAAATAAGTCTTTTAAAGACTGGTGGATCTTTTTTTGCGTGAGCAGTTTTTTGGAGTGGGCCCTTTTTAAAGGATTTTTAGGGCCAACTTTTTTGTGTGAGAGGGAAAGTAAAAATTTTTGATGAAATGATCAAGCCCGCAGAGTCATAAAAAAAGGCCCCTAAACCAAACAAAGGGGTGCTTTTGGGAAAAAGCTGATGTAAACTTTTTTGCTTCTTTTGGGGTACAAAATTTCCTGGTCAGTTTGAAAAATGCATACCCCCGGGCGCCCCGGGATAAAAACCCCGTACTGTGGTCAGTCGAAAGGAAAAAAGATACTCTCTTTTAAAAAACAGGGGCCACTACTCGGGTTTTCCCCCGGCGATCGGGGAAAGTAACTTTGGTGGAAGCTGTTTTATGGCCCGCAAGCTTTTTTTATTTCACCGTCGGGGAAAATTTAACTTGGGGGTACCGTTTTTTCGGGTCGGGCGCCCGTTATACCTCGGGCAGTGGGAGTTCCCAAAATCCCTTTCTAAACATTTTTTGCAAGTGTTGTGTTTTTTTTTGTGTAAAAATCCCGGAAAATTAACTGCTATTTTCCCCAGGGAAGTCAGGTAGAACCCCTTTGTAAAATTTTGGCAAAAAACCCCCCTTACCCCCAAAGCCCACGTGTCCTTTTGGGGTTTTGGAAAACTCTATTTTTTGTTGAGAACTCAGCCGACAGCAAACAGTCCATTGCTTGTTGCTTTTGTTTTTTGATACTTTTCCCTTTTGGGTTTTCAGCCCGCTGGAGGTTTTACAGGGAAATTTTCATTTTGGGGTCTGGTTTTTTTTGAATGGCACTTTGGGGCTACTGTTTTTGCTGATACTGGGGCTACTATTTGTGGCGTTCGCAAAAAGGGTTTTTTCTGACAGTCAGATGGCAGGAAAACCCAGTGAAGTGTGTTTTTTTTTGTGGTCGGGTGGATGGTTTTTCCCGGGTTTAAAATTCATCAGTTTTCCTTTTTGTGGTGATTTTACTTGTTGTGTCCTTTTGGGTTGTCCTGTCGGCCCAAAAAAAAAATCTCATTGTGGGTAATGAAACCCGGAGTTTTTGGGGAACGGGGATTTTTAATTTAAGTTCGGGGGAACCTTTTTTCTTTTTGCCGCCTTACGAGGGGTAGAGCAAAACATGTTGGGGGACAAAAAACCTTTTTTGTCAATCCCTGATGGATCTAACAAATTTTTGACCGTTTTTGAAACTTGTTTTAGAAAAAAAAAAAAAAAAGAAAAGGGTGATCATTGCATTTTTGCTTTTTCAGTTTTAAAGTTTTCTGATGTTCCCGCTGTGTCTACTTTTTGATGTTTTTGTACCTACAGTTGGGTTCTTTCACAAGGGTTTTTCATGCCTGGTTTTGGATTTTGCGCCCTTTTTTTTGTGAGGAGGAAAAGGTTTTTTCTTGAGTTTCTCCAAGAGTGGTCTTTTTGTGGATCCCTCCCCCGGTGTCCCCGTTTTTACTGTTCATGAATGGTTTGTACAGTTGGGGTCGTCCAGGGCTGTGATGACGCCCCTTTTTAAAAACCCCTTCCCACTTTAAAAAATTTCCGATGGCGCTTTTTATGCCAAAATGAAGATGTTTGTTCTGTACCCGTTTGATTGTGCTTTTGTCCAACCCGCATTCCAGGGGGTTGCGTGCAGTCCCTTTTACGATTTTCGGACATTTTGACTTCTAAAAACCCGGGCTTTTTTCCCGGTGAGTACTATTAGAGATCCCTTTTTACAACGGGGTGTCCCTGTTTGAAAAAATGTTACGAAATCCCCTTTTCGCGAAAGAGGGTTTTTGAGAGAGAGATCGGTAATCAAAAATTTTTCCTTATATGAAATTTAGCCATC
>CM031616.1:65747288-65759788 GCA_018398815.1 Conus ventricosus
CATACAAGAAAAAAAAAACCGATCACTATCGTTATCATCATCGTCCTCATTTCGAAAATCCCTTTGAATAGGTATTAAAATCACCTGTTAAAGACACAGGATCGTTTCTTTTTTCCCCGCATTGTTTCTTTTTTGTTTCTGTTGATACTCCTGCGGACACCCCCTGTATAGACAGGTAAGGATTAATCCCATCTACCCAACCAAGGGGGTGCAGTTTTGTGTGCATGACCCTTTTTTTATCCCGCCATTAAAGCAGCCATACTCCATTTTCGGGAAAGGTGCATGCTATGTGTAACGTGTCATCCATACCAACGGCCAAACTGGCCTTCTCTTCCGAAAGTTGGTGATGGGATTTGACATGCGTGCAAGATATTATGCGTGCGTTCACACACGGATCCTTGGTTTATAGTCTCATTCGAAGGACTGTACAGGAAATGGAGTCAGAACCAATGTTAAGTCCGAGGGAAAACTCCCCCTGTAATGAAACGGCTCTGCGGCGGGGATTCGAACCCGCAAACCCAGGATCACCAAGATTACGAGCCCGGCGCTCTACCACTGAGCTATTCCGGCCCCAAGGATTGTGATGCACACTGCTAGCTTCAAGGTCTTTAAAACAAGTGACAGAACTACACGTAGTACTTCAAGGGGGAATAAATGCTTCCACTCAAACCACATTTTATCATGTCCAGTATGTAATTTTTTTCATAGATTGAACCACATGGTACAACTACAATTACAGTTTGGGGTTTTGAAAAACTGAATTTTTATCTGAATACTATGATCTATACATGGCTGTCATTCCACCACACCATTGGTACAATGATTTTATTTTTACTGAGTAAAACTAGAAAGTAATCTATCAAAAGAAATATGGGAAGTCAGCTATGCATGTAATGAATCTGTTTTGGTTTCAGTAAAACTCACAATATCAAAGAACAGTTGTATACTCAATAAATTCGTGATCCTGTAATCGGTTTCTTAGGCCCCATATATTCAATTATAAAACCGACAGATTTCCCGGGTATCAGTGGCAAAAAGGAAGAATGAGAGCAAGTTCTGCGAACAAGGTCAGAAGAATAGTTGTTTAACACAATATACCAATTGACTTCGGGAGAAGAAACATTCTCGTTAATCACACAGTTGGTGGTAACTGATTTCCTCCACTTCACCTCAAATACCGCCATGTTTACTTCACCCTTTCTCACCCTGTTAACAGTACAACATTAATGTAAACCATTTCTCACTCTATGTAAAATACTGACCCCATCAGTAATCCTATTTCACTCTGTATACGATGCTCCAGGCAACAGTATGTTATGTATAACCCTATAACAGTTCTTGAAACATTTTTTTAATGAATCGTATCCCGTTCTGTACGTAATACATGCCATATTCATAAAGTCCTAATTCACTGTTAGGCCCGTGCTTACCACATTAGCATCAGTTCTATGTCACTGTTAGAACAATACTACATACATATGAATCATGTTTCACTCGTTCTACAGATTTTAAAAAATAATTTTTTAGCGAATCCACCCAAAACAAGGACAAACAAGTTACAAGACAACACGACGTGTTTCGACCTGTTAGGTCTTGTTTCAGGCAAGAGAAACAACATTCAGGACAATGAAAACAAAGAGCGAGCAAATCACTTACCTTCCCCTGTTCGGCGCAAGACTGATTCCACGGCCCCCATCTTGTGCCGAATATGAGAAGAGAAAGCGACTGCTCGTTCTTCGTTTTCATTGTCCTGAACGTTGTATCTCTTGCACCTGAAGAAGAGGTCGAAACGCGTCACGTTTTTTCTTGTCACTCGTTTGTCTTTTTTTTTTTTGACGGACTCGCTGAGAATTGTTCTTACAATTTGTTTCAATTTCTGCCTGCAGTCCCCTCCCTTTGAGACTGACTCGATGTATAAGACCCCCCCCCCCCCCCCCCACCCCTTGATGTGAACCCATCATCTGACTGTTCAATGCTTGCTACATTCATGTGAACGCTGTCTCATGTTGTGCACAGCCGGAGCCGCCGCTACCACCGCCTCTGGATTCTTCTCACGGTGATGACCTTGATGGCCTTCCGCTTCCTGTAGACCCCCAGTGTCCTTCACCTGACCCTGGCCGTGCTATGCCTCTAGCTCTTCATCAGAAGCACACCTGGTCCTTCGCCCAAAGTTTATCAACTTTGTTTTACATTAATTAAGCAACAAAAAAAAAAAATAAAGAAAGAAAGAAAGATGACGTTGCCGTGTTATCACATTAACATAAATCTATGCCAATGACCTTCGTCCCTACTCGTCTGTCCAGGAGGAGATAACCATGCATTGTCAAGTCTTCTTGTTTACGTGTATAACTATGCACACACACACGCGCGCGCGCACACACACACACACACTTTCTTTCTCTGTCTCTGTCTGTCTCTCTCTAGGTCTGTCGTTTTCCCCTTTCGTGTTCACAGATCACAACTCTTTGTCATAAAGTTGGGGTTTCACATGGATACGTATCTGCTTTGTGAATTGTTGATCAAAGACTGTCGTCTCCCATAACGTTGGTATTTGTGTAAACACTTTTTCATTGTAAATTTTAATCAAGAGTTGGAGCAGTTGCCTTTGAGGGCTTCATTCATCGTGGACCATGAAAAGAACATGGGGGAGGAATGGGTGTCGACGTGTATCGCATGCAGTGCTTTAAGGTGATTTACATAACGCTTTGCCATCTACGAGTGAGTTGTGCATTTTCTGTTGTTGGGAGACTAGGTCTAAATCCAGGTAGCAGTAAGCTTTACTATGTTAAAATGCACCTTCTTTCGGGTTCTCCAGTGAAACCTATTTGGCCACGGTTCACAATTTACGCCACGTTCGTAGAGGTTTTCGTTAAGATCTCTTTAATGTCGAAACAAAGCAGATTATTTTATTTACTACTGTGACGCTGCTCTGCTGGCTTGATTCGCCATGATAATAAATTTGTATAGTCTTGCTGTGCTGTTGTGGCAAACAAATGTATCGGTGTGCGGGTTGTCTTGGTTCTACATTTAAACAGACCATCTACGGTTCAACTTCTGCTTGGTAGAAACTGCATTAAATGGTGTGATCTGGGCATAATGTAATTTCACCGTGGTAACACTATTGACATGTAACATTTAACATTGTAGTCAGTGTGTACAGCAATGATTTCATATAACGAACGTTTCTACGAAAACAGAAATTGTTTTTTAGATTGAAAATACTGCCGTGTATGTCCATTGCAGATTTACTGTCGTTATACCACCGAAAAACGTCTTCACGCTAGGCAGTGGGTGGAAAAGCCTGAACAATATTGACTGTTCTACCAAGCCTCGTTACTCTAGAACTTACAACTGCTGAGAAAAATGCCAGTGTTAAAGTTTACCGTGGACACATGCAAAAACAAGTCCTCGTCACCGTTGGTCCATAGTTCCGTGGGCTTTTTCCTACCTTCCCCTCTGGCTTTGGTACTGCCTATTTCTCTTTAATTCATGATATTTTGTGTTGAAAAAGTTGTCTGTTCCATCATCATGTTTGTACATAGAAATCCAGCATAGTCCCATTCGCTGTCTTTGCTTGTCTGTCCGCGCCTCTCTGATACAAGCATACATTCACACATACTCACGCACGCGCGCGCGCGCACACACACACACACACACACACACAACACACTTACACACGCACACGCACGCAAGCATGCACGCACACATGCACACACACACACACACACAGTGACGCCCAAATGTTCGCAGCCTTTAGGCAGGCAGCTGGTATGTAAAGAAATGAATGGAACGCAGACCAGAAATATCTTCGGGGTACAGAAGGAGGGCAAGTGGAGGAGGAGGGGGAGGAGGTGAACATACGGCATCCCACGACATGGAACTTGTACATTCCGCCAGTCTGCCAGTAATACAGTCTTCTCTTAGGTAACATGCTATGGAATTATGTGACGGTCATCCATGGTGACGTGAAGGGGAGGCAGGGGGGCGAGGATAGAGGAAGTGGGGAGGTGTGTGTGTGTGTGTGGGGGGGGGGGGGGGATAGCAAGGTGACTGTTGAAAAGTCTGTAAATAGAAGGAAGAGTTTGCAAGAAGAGAGGAGAGAGGCATCTTTGGAAATTTCTTGTCAGTTTCCCTTCCAGATTTTCCATGGTTTTTTTTTTTTGGCTTGTTGTATGAGGTAGGCCTAGTTGATGTTTTGTTGAATCAACAAGGAGAGCTAGGTTTTGAAAATTGTCCATAGTTTTCCATTTCATATTTTCCATGTTTTTTTTTATTTTTAGGACTGTCTGTTTTATGAAACAGTTAATGCTTTGTTGAATCAACAACGATGGAAGATGGCTATCTTGGCAAATCTTTCCCTAGGTTCCCTTTCATATTTTCCCTGTTGTTTTTGACTGTACAATGAAGGAGTTTATGAAGTTTAGTTATACCTACAAGAAGAGAAGAGGGGGGTATCTTTGCAAATCTTTCCTCTATTTTCTCTTCCATGTTTTCCATGTTATTTCTTAGGACTTGTCTGTGGCGCGAAAGAGTTCATAATGCTTTGTGGAATCAACAAGGACAGAGCTATCTTGGCAAATCTTTCCACACTTTTCCCATCCAGTATTTTCCATCTTATGTTCTAAGACTGTTGTATGAAGTAGTCTGAGAGGTTTTGTTGAACTAACAGCAAGGGAAGGGGGGGGTGGGGGGGGGGGGGGGCAGTATCTTTAAAAATTTTTCCCCGATTCTCACATCCATATTTCCCACGTTTTTTTAAACAGTCTGTTGTATGTAGTTTATGAAGTCCTGTTCAACCAAGAGGAAACGACCAGACAGCTCTCCATATTCTTTCCATAGCTTTTCCTTTCATATTCTTCTTCCTAAAATACTGGTTCACTCAAAAACGAGTAGGTCACCAGCGCGCATGTTAAAAAGTAAAATAAAATAACATAAAAGAGTGCGACTCAGACTGTTGGCCCCTGGAGCAAATTTGGCAACAAGAGGTCGCACTCGATATTCAAGAAGTTAAAAGCAATGGCCAAATTCAGGCCCAGGTAACAGTAACATATCTGGGGAAGTTAAAATAGAAAACCGTCAATATGCAGATCTCAAAACTGTCGTATCAATTTGTTTTTTTAAAATGAGACTGCATTTGTGGCAATCTTTGATGGTACCCGGCAGCGAGTTCCACAGCCCTACAGAACTAGGATAAAATGAATGTAATTGGCTGTCAATATTTGATGCAGGTATGGTATAACATTGACCGCCACTTCTGGTGATACTTTTATTTATTATTGCACATGAGGACTTTCTGTTGAAAACAGTAGTGGAAGTCGTTTAGGTGGATCTGACCACAACCACAAAAATCTAGAAACATGGGATCTTGATAGCTTTTTGATCATTTTTTCCTTCTGAATATGACTATGGCCAAATAAAGTATAGATTTCCGTTTAAGTTTCAGCTGTTTATCTGTATGGTTCATCAAGCATTTGTAAAATAATTTGGGTGAATTTTTTTTTCAAGAAATGTTTGCGGTTTTTCTGCGTTTTTTTAAATCATTGCTTATTTTAGGCATTTAAACAGAGTTCTATGCAGTGTGTATTATGCCATTTTTACCGTTGTGTGTGACTGCAATTGTTGGAAATTATGCCTTCCTGTGCTAAATGGAGAAATTCTGGAAATGTTTTTTGACAGATGTCATATCACGGATGTGACCAAAAAAAAAAAAAAAATAGCGGACGTTATAACCATTGCCTTTTTAAACTGTCAAATACTCTGTGCACGCGCGTGTACATATGCATAAAGTAGACGGGAGATTGAATAAGCAGTGCATTTTGATTTTCAAGTAAGCTTGGATTATATATATTACCACTTTCCTCTGCCTTTTCGATTTTAAGAAGAATGCTATCCCAGAAAAAAAAAGCTGGTGTGCATTACCGCAGTATGTTTGAGTTTTCAAAAATCCAACCAAAGGTGCCACCTAAGAAGCAAATGAAAATCATGAAAGAGCAAAACAAGCTACATTTTCTTAACAGTAGAAAATGTAAAAAGATAACCTCTTAATTGTAGACGATTCACACGTAGAGAGCAAAATTTGTCCGGTGTTCCTCATATCTTATCAACGACTCGGTAGTTTAAGTGTACAAAGATCTTTCTAGGGCACCGTTCTGATAATTGTATGGTTTATCTTACTCGGCAGAAGCAAGAAACAGCGTTTTTGTTTAAGGAACTTGAAAAAAAATGTATACACCAAAGAAATCAATGCCAAAATTACAAATGTGAAATTGTGCATATCGTTGGCCCAATAAACGCTAATCTTTGCAACTGAAAGTAAAAATTTCAGATAAACCCATGTCGGGTATCATGCTTAAAAAAACACGTAAAGACGTTTTACATCTGTGTCGGTGACAGAAAGAATGATTTTATAGTATAGCTTTTGCATTGAAATGATCCAGATTTCGAGTATCTCTCTTGTATTTTACAGCAGAGTTAAAAGAGAAAGAAACCTGCTAGATAGAAGCTGGTGAACGATATTTACTGGATGGCACAGGAAACGACTGAATGAAGCGCCAGCTGGCAGCTCTTCAGTCGGCACTACCCCAGGTAGGCAGCCCGTTGTATAAACGTGTGGATTGTCAAGCGCTTAGAGCTTGGTCTCTGGCCCAGGATAGGCGCTATATGAAGTAGACATGATAAGAAAAATAATCCCAATGGTGGTCTTCATTCCATTGGGTGGTGAAGGACTAAGGTGAAGTTCTATTTTGCTGTCATGCAAAGACGAGACATGCATGCACCTTTCGGTATTTGCGAGATCCATTTTGTGACATCCGTAAGTTTGGGGAAAAGTTGCAGAGCAACAACATTTGTTTTCCATGCCACGCTTGTTAGACAATTCTGACTGACGTAGAATGCTTGTTATTGGTTATGACTTTGGGGGAAAATATTCATTATTGGTTATGATACTCGGACGCAATAAACTTATTTCAAAAGAATAAAGATTAGTATACTCCTGGACCATGAGCGCGCGTGCACTCTGTCTGTGACTGTCTCTCTGACTGTCTCTCTTTCTGTCTCTGACTCTGTCACGTGGTAATTGTTCAAGGGAAACGCTATGATCAATCCCAACTCAATCGCGCTAGCCACACAAACAAATCCAAAAACGGAAATACGAGTACAAAAAACTGAAACTTTACCGTCACCAAAATCATAGATGTTCACACCACGTTTACATACATATATAAGGACGGGTATACACTTATAACTCCATAGGGCTGTAAATAAATTAAAGGGACACGCACACACACACACACAATAATCGAATCTCTCTCGACTAACATTCACGTCCCGGCCGGATTCGGGGTGGGGCCAGAAGGTAAGGTGGAGCTGGAATGCAATCAAAGGGGCCAAGGAAGATTTAAAAAACAAAACAAAACAGGAATGCTTGCCAAAATCTGATCCCTCAAATTAAAATAGGGATGATCAGAATTACCAAGATGTAAATCAAAGACAACAGCCTGTGGGATGAGACGGGATTACGGTTCAGGAGAAATTTTAGTACTGGATTATTAAATAAGAAAGGCCAAAAAAAAAAAAAAATCAAAGGGGAGCGTCTTGGGCAATACCCTAAGAATGGGGCAGTATACTGGGGGAGTTCAACTGCTAAGGACTGTAATTACACATCCAACATTAATTTCACCCTCTTTTTAAACGCTAACAGACGAACAGTTCACCACAGAAAGGCAGATAAACAGTGCATGGTTAAACTGGGCGTGGTAGACAAACTGGAACCCTGCACAAAAAAAAACGCACCATACAGCGGCGACAACCCTGGAAAGCAAGTATATGTGGAAATGCAAAACAAAACATTCATGTTAGGCAAACATAACTATAATAGAATTATAAAGCGCTCTGCTGACAAAATTGATGTAATGCCTGTCCTTTATCTCTGCAATAATTAAACGTGGATGCCAGACTTACGGACCGACCCCCCAAAGCCTCAACCGCGAGACAGTCCTGAGCGGGTCCGGCGAAGGGAGAGCGCGTCCGCCCTGTCGGATACACACCACGTCGCAGACAGGATAGCGTCCTTTCTCCTTCCAAGGAGATACAGTTACACACGAGGGCACGAAGGTTCGAGGGTGAAGGTGAGATGCACTCAAACCAGGCACCCAGGTGTGGCGGCCGTCCAACACCTGCATGCAGCAGGTAGAGCAGTGGCACCAGCGACCCACGAAGCTGTAGGGGTAGAGAGTGGGGTCGCCGGCGCAACACAAGATAAAGAAATCGGGATGAAGGTCCTCTCTCCAAAGATGGCGCACGGCGGACTGGTGCGTCCTCGCTCCGACCCAGGGGGCGAGGTCCTTGCGGGTACCCGGGAGAGGGGCGAGGTGGAGAAAGGGCTGAAGACTGGGAGAGGAAAGGGGAGGGATGATGGGGGCGACGAAGATGAAGGAGGCAGCGGGGTCAAGCCGCGGTCACAGCAGCTGCTGCGGTACCGATGGCAGCAACAGCAGAAACCGGAAAGGCGGCGAGACCGGCCACAGCTGCAAGGTCGGCGGCAGCAGCAGCGGCACACAGGTAAGTCAGCCACTGGTGAGGGAAAGGAGGAAAAAAAACCCAACAAGAAGTCCTGGAAAACACACAAAAGATGGTTTCCCATATAAACAGGTGCAAAGCAAAAATCCATAAGCAGACATCCATTACAGAGAGTAACAAGGACAGGCACGGAACACTGGCAGAGCGCTTGCTAATTTCAGTTCTCAAATACTAAATACAAAATTTCCCCAGTTCAGACACTTTGCCTACATACATATACCCAATAAACGTTCACAACCGTTTATGTCAAACAGCCCGGGGTTGGCTCTCTTGAGCTATATATAAAAAAAACGAATCTCCCTCGGGACAACTCTTTTTCGGAAACAAAAGCCGGAAGCGTTAACAGCGCCACATAAACTTATAGGCGCCCTAAATATTTACAAGAATGTTAACAAAAATGGAAAAGAAAAATTTAAAGTCCTGAACAAGCGCATTTACAAGTGACGACCACCAACACACAAAACACGTGTGGCAAGACACATGACCCGGAATGTGGTACAGGCACGCGACAACACACAGAAGACAACACTATATATTTGGAGGGAAAAATGCATAACACGCCCTACTGCTGTATATGTAAAAAAAAAAAAAGGCCTAGAAGTAAATGAATAATTAAAAGGTAGAATAAACGAAATGGTAATAAAATGATAAACGAAAATAATAATCACAACAAAATAAATGAAGGAATTAAAGGAATAGCCGAGAGGAAAACCAATTTAAAATAGATTTGGAAATAAATAAGAAATAGATATGAACTAAATACGCAACGTACTCACCAACTAGACTTGTGAAGTTGAACGGGACTCGCCGAGGAGCTGGAATAGCAAGCCCTGCACGGCTCGTATCTGAACCCTGGTCAGGGCCTAAGAATTTAGAAAAAAAAAACCCAGGCTTCTGCCTCTTAAGTGAATACGGGGATTCACGACTGTGATATTGATCACAGGTATACTACCAAAAGGGTAACTAGACAAGATGACAGCACTCGTATGGAGTACTACGGTTTGGTTCAACCCAAAGGTAAAAACCTGATGCCGAGAGCCGGGAGATATGGATCTGGGGGGGGGGGGGGGGGGGGGGGGAAATGCAACGCAGTTTCCCTCAAAGGCGAAAAAGTGGTGGCTCCCAGAGGGATATGGATGATCCCTCACAAAACTACAGTTACCAGAAAAGACTGCAAGCAGACGGCTTGCACGACACGTTATGCTCACTCCCTCCATCCCATCTCGACTGCCCCGGTCGGCTTCCAAAAAAACCCCGATTGGCAGGTGAGAGGAAGCTCACTCAGCCTACGTTTAACCCCACGTGCAACGCGAGTCCACACGGAAAACACATGGCAAGGCAGGATGGAAGGTGGGTTGCAGAGAGTTTAAAAGCTAAAGAAAAAACTAAGTTTTTTTTTTTTTTTTAAAAGACACACGACACTCTGCTTAAGGTTATCGTTGAACAAAACTAACCCCCTACACAAATTCTTCCCTCTAGACAAAACGAACCTTGAACATGACAGTTGGAAGAAACATGCAATGCGTGACACTCTGTCTCTCTCTCTCTCGCTCTGTCTCTCTCTCTGTCTCTCTCTCTGTCTCTCTCTCTCTCTCTCTCTCTCTCTCTCTCTCTCATACGCACACGCGCGCGCACGCTCACACACACAGATGCACACACGCACACACACACACACACACGCACACACACACAGGTAAACACTTGCATACAGTGAGACAGAACTCATCTTGATATAGTGAGTATCTTACATAGAGAGAGACAGGATTTAAATTAATATAATAGGCATCATACTTAAGGAGAGGCAGAATTCATATTAATATGTGAGTATCGTATATAGAGTGAGACAGGATTCATAACAATATGGTAAATCAAGTACATAAAGTGAGGCAGAATTTATATCAACGTGTGAGTGTAATATATAGAGTGAGACAGCATTCGTATTGATATGGTGAGTCAAGTACATAAACTGAGACAGGATTCATATTGATATGGTCAGTATCGTAAAAAGTGTGGGACAAGATTCCCATGGCCGAACAAAATGACATCGTCACAAAGCATGAGACTCTTCCCCCTGCCCCATTCCATTCCGTCCTCAGTGGAGGAGAGAGCAAATGAGAAAGGGTCAGCAACAGTTGGAGGATGTCAAGAAGACCCAAGCCACCTCGGAGGTTATATAAGATTGACCTGAGGTCAGTAACCCCCAGAGGTTATCGAAGAGGACCCAAAGTCAGCAATCCCCAAAGATCGTCAAGAGGACTCCCAATCGGGATGAAGAATCAAGTCCAGTGTCACGAACGGACCAGTGTTTGAGTTTATGCATTGAGTTTTAATGGCTGTTCGTCACAGAGGTTGACAGCGGCTTATACTTAGTATGTGGAGTGTAGAGGAGAGAGGGTTAGCTCCTCTGTCACATTCAGTTTGCGCACCGCCCGTGTGGATCATGCATCCCCTCAGTAAACCCTCACGTAGGAGTAGTGTGAGAGGGAAGCGGGAGACCGGATGAAGGTGGTGTGTGTGTGCTGTCATTTTAATAACGGTGCAGGGAAGTGTCCTGCACGTGTTCTGTGCGTAAAGTGTGCTGTTTATGCTTAGCGTGTGTTGAATGTGAGTAGGCGTTTGTGTGGGGTGGAGGGGGAACCTTCTGCGCTATGCCAGTGTTCGGCTCTCTCAGTCTTTTTGCTTTTGCTTGTCTGGTAAGAGGCCACGTCCTCTGTTGGTAGCCATATTTATTTTTCCACTTCGTCGTGGAGAGCAGCGGAACCGGGCCGGAACCCTTCGCTGGGCGGAAGGCAGTCCACTGAACTTTGGAAGGATCTCAATCCTTGGGTTACCAACAACATTCTTCAGAGTCGTTCCAGACTTTCACTTCCTTCGTTGGAGGTGGCGCAGGTAGGCCTACTGGTGGGGCTTTCGGCTCTTCGTTGAGTGAAGCTTGCCAGTAGTTCTCTTCTGTCTCACCCGCCGTTCTGGTAAATATATATGTATAAATAGGGTGTGTTGTATTTTCGTTGGGTTTGAGAGTTTGTACGCCAAGATGGGATTGGCATTTATTCGGTCAGTACATATTTAAGTGACATTGAGGTCATTTATTTTAAGTTGGATGTTTAAGCAATGGCTCTGTTTGGGGAGCAACTTGTATGCTTGACATATATATCTAGTTCTACATTGGAGTCGGTCATAGTTGGATAAATGTTGGAGTCGGGATATTCCAGAAGCGATACTTCAAGGATTGAAGCAAATTATTTATTTATTTTTTAAAACATCAAGTCGGGTTCGGAACGGAACGAGTTGCCGCCGACTAACATTCAGTCGACTGGCGGAGATTTCCGATGTGGCGCTCCCGCCATTGGTCCCGCTCCTTGTCTTGTTTGTTTGTCTGTCATTGTTTTTATATTTAGTTTTTTTTTTCATGTAAGTATTTTATAGATAATATGGAAGAATGAGTGAGTTTTATGGAATTTAATCTGGTATTAATTTAAAATGTAATGTGAACTTCCAAGAGTTTATTGCATTGTAATTTGTAATATGAATGAGAATGTAATGTGAACTATGAGAATTATGAGAATTATAGTAAAGGAAAATAAGGAAAAGAGGAAAACAGCAATGATTCAGGAACAGGTGAAACCAAAGGAAAACAGTGATTGTAATAGTTTTCTTCTTTAAATTGTACGTACACAGTCCACACATGCCCTGCAATCACACACATAATCAACAATCATCACGATTGTGCGGCGAGGGACTGACATCCGCCGCAGGGCGCTTTTCGTTTCTTCTTGAGTGGAGATAGGCCACAGTTGCTGACGTTGGGCGACCTGGAGGATGTTCCCGGAGGGGAGGATTCCGGAGCCGAGCCTGAGGGGTGCTGGAGTCCGGCGCAGGAATGAGTCTTCTAGACGCCAATGAGGAGAGCAGCCAGTCTTGCT
>CM031616.1:65772288-65775400 GCA_018398815.1 Conus ventricosus
CATTGGTTCTGACTCCATTTCCCATACAGTCCTTCGATTGAGACGGTAAGCCGGGGTTCCTTGTGTGAACGCATGCATAACATCTTGCACACACGTCAAATCCCATCACCAACTTTGGAAGAGCAGGCCAGTTTGGCCGTTGGTATGGATGACACGTTACACATAGCATGCACCTTCCTCGAAGTTGGGAGTATGGCTGCCCTAATGGGGGGATAAAAAACACGGTCAAACACACAAAACTCCACTCTCTTTGTTGGGTAGATGGGATTAATCCTTGCCTGTCTGTACAGGGAGTGTCCGCAGGAGTATCAGCCTGCGTCCGAAGAGAAAGACAAAGAAAAAGGAAAAAACAACAACAAATATATATATAGATATTTACCTTTGTGACAGGAATCCAACTCTTTTGGGTCGCTATCTCATCCTCCACATCTCCCCCCGAAGTCGGAGTGTGGCTGCCCATGTGGCGGGGTAATCAAAAACGGTCACACACGTCATGTTCTCATCCCCAGCTGATGCATTTGTACAATAGTGTTCAAGTGCTTCGGCTGTTCGCATGATCCCTGGAGTCTTTTAGCCAGGGTACGACGACGACAACAACAACATCCTCCACATCAGCAAAGTAGCACTGCCCCCCCCCCTTCCCCCCTTCCCCCACGCCGCTCTTTCCGGCACCCCGGACACAGCAACACCTGTGTCAGCCCCAAGATTGGTGATCGGCAGGAAACAATGAGAGTGATCCAAGGACTGTCGCTGAATGCTGAGCTTTATATCTCTTCACCTGAGGCCCAGGTGTTCACAGACTGTCTGTAATGAGGACTTAAAGGTCGGGTAGGATTGGGTGATGGTAATGAAGCAAAGTTTCGCTCTGATGGTAATGGTAATGGTGATGTTGCTTATAGCCCAGCCGATCGCAAAGGGCCATATCAGGGCTGTCCCGCGTTGAAGTCAACTCACGAGTCATTTGATTTTTTTTTTTAATCATTCACACAACTCTTTAATAAAACTCGCCTTCCGAAAACACACCGGAACTTTTGATAAAGATCTTTCCTCGGTCAAATCTTAGATCAAATGAAAAATGTTAATATCTTTCAGAAATTCAAAGATCACATCAGGTGGGATAATCTCTGAGAAGGTTTTCATGGAGTCTGCCGTAAAGTGTTTGTCTCACATCATGCAAGTCCCAACACTCTTAAAGGATATGTTTCATTGTGAGTGGCGCATGACATGGAATGCACCACGGAGCTTCTTCACCTATTAAAAGATAATATGTAAAACGAGTGGCCTGTATGCAAACGGCACAAAACTATTTCTTCTTTACGGCCGCCTCTGATGACTGGTGTGGTCGGAAGGGGTAGTTATTTCCCGTCGTGGTACAGAAGACAGAATCTGGTAGGTCGCTCTTAAGGGCCAGCCGGTGAGCAGTGTTGTGTCGTCTACCTTGCTATTTCCAATCTACTAGATCCTTGCCAGGGTCATTTGATACGGCTCCACAAGAACCAGAATCGGCTCAACTGGAGCTGCTTGCTCCTGGCCCAACCGTTTGCTGACATTCTGGACTTGATTCTTCATCCCGATTGGGAGTCCTCTAGACGATCTTTGGGGATTGCTGACTTTGGGTCCTCTTTGATAACCTCTGGGGGTTACTGACCTCAGGTCAATCTTATATAACCTCCGAGGTTGCTTGGGTCTTCTTGATATCCTCCAACTGTTGCTGACCCTTTCTCATTTGCTCTCTCCCCCACTGAGGACGGAATGGAATGGGGCAGGGGTAAGAGAAGTCTCTGCTCTGGTCTCATGCTTTGTGACGATGTCATTTTGTTCGGCCATGGGAATCTTGTCCCACACTTGTATATGATACTGACCATATCAATATGAATCCTGTCTCAGTTTATGTACTTGACTCACCATATCAATACGAATGCTGTCTCGCTCTGTATATGATACTCGCATGTTGATATAAATTCTGCCTCACTTTATGTACTTGACTTACCATATTGTTATGAATCCTGTCTCACTCTATATACGATACTCGATATTCATATGAATTATGCCTCGTCTTAAGTATGATGCCTACTATATTAATATGAATCCTGTCTCTCTGTATGTAAGGTACTCACTATATCAAGAAGAGTTCTGTCTCACTGTATGAAAGGTACTTACCTATTAATACAAATTTTGCTCACTCTGTGTTAAATACGAACCATATCAATATGAATGGTGTCTCACTCTATGTACAATACGAACCATATTAATATGAATCGTGTCTCACTCTATATACGACGCTCACCATATACATATGAATACTGTCTCACACTCTTAACTGCGATACTTACCATATTAATATGAAATGAATGCCGTCTCTCTGTATGTAAGATACTATATCAACATGAGTTCTGTCTCACTGTGTGCAATGTATTTACCTATTAACGTGGATTCTGCTCATATTGTGAACAGTACTTACCAGATCAATATGAATTGTGCCCTCTCAGTGTACAATACTCGCCATATTGATATGAATCTGGTCTCCCTTTGTGTACAATACTTTCAATAGTGATATGAATCTTGTCTCACTCTATGAACAATACTTACCATATCACTATGAACATCCAGTCTCCTATGTAACCATGTCGATATGAATCGTGTCTCACTTCATGTACTTGACTTACATGTTAATATGAATTCTGTCTCGCTCTATATACGATACTCAGCATGTTAATATGAACCCTGTCCCATTCTCAGTACAATACTTCCCATGTCAATATGAATAGCCAGTCTCATTCTATGTGCGAGAGTTAGCATGTCGATTTGAATCGTGTCTCATTTTAAATACGTTACTTAGCAAATCATTATAAATAATGTCCCATTATATGTACAATACTAGCCACATTGATATGAATTCTGTCTCATTCTATGTACAATACTTGCCATATTAATGTGAATCTCGCCTCACTATATGTACAATACTAGCCATATTAATATGAATTCTATCTCGTTTTATGTACTATACTTGCCATATTGATATAAATCCTAGCTCATTTCATGTACAGTGATGCTATATTGAATTCAGTTCAATCTATGTACAATGATTGCCATATTACTATGAATTCTACCT
>CM031616.1:65776400-65803900 GCA_018398815.1 Conus ventricosus
GCAGGGGAAAATGTATTGTAATTTTTTTTCATCTTTTTATTACAAAAAAAAAATAATTAAAAATAATAAAAATACGAAGACTGTCTATGTGCTTTTTAACCCAAATAATCTTTTGTTTTTTAAGCTAAAAAAAAAGGGTTCCCAACTATTTTTGGCGAATTTTTTTTCCCCATGTTAGGGGGTTTTTTTCCCTAAAAACTTTTTGCAAGGGTAGAAAAATATAACACCAATTTAGGCAGGGCAAAATTTAAAAACAAACCTTTTTTAAAAGATTTTTAAAATAAAAAAATTTTTAAAAATTTTTTTTTTTTTTTAAAAAAAGGAAATTGTCCCGAACTATTAAGTGTGGGGGCCCAAGCGGGCTACTCAAAAGAAAAGCCTAAAGAAGATTATACTCTTGGCTGCTTGGGGAAAAAACCAAAAACAGTATTTAGGTGTTGAACTAATTTATTGAAAGATTAACAACTGTTAAATCAGACATTGAGAATTTACTAGCTAGGTACGAAGCAAGTAGGGTAAAAAAATGGTTAGATCAGTGGGCCCAAAACAATGATTATTTATATGAAATTAGTAAGAAAAAGGCCCCGGTTGTTTCCCGAAAAAGTTTAAAATACGATTATACAGACCGGTTTTAAACAAGCCCCTGAAATTTTCCAGGGAAAACATTTACTAAGTTTTGGGGACTGTTTTTCCCAAATTATCGGGGATTAATTATTTTTAATATTTAAAATTTTTGTTATAAAATTTTTTAAATTCGCAAAAAAAAAAATGACGATCGGGGAAAAGAAGATTGCAACCCCGCGGGGACAGTCGCGGGGCCCTCCAAAGGGCAGAATGCACCACAAGTAATGCCCGCAATGAGTAGTTTTTACTAAAATAAAAATCCGGGGGTATTGAGGCTGCGGTAAACTAGCTGAATGGAACAACTCAAAAAAAAAACCAATAGCAAAAAAAAAATTGTTAGATGAAATAAACATCACCCCCCAGCACCGCCATCGAAATTAAACAACAACAAAAACACAAAAAACGATAAGATTTTTTTTAAATGAAATTTTGGCTGCTGTTGTTTTTGGTGGGGGAGTTTTAGCATACAAATGTCTAACCCCTATTTGGGAAGCAAAGCCCGAAAAACCCCCAAAACCCCCAAAAAAGAAAAAAGCCCCAGTTTCTGAAAAAAAAGGTGCAACTCCGTGTAGAAAAAATTTTTTATGGAATATTTTTTTAAAAAACAAATAAAGTAAATTTAAAGAACTAGTAAGTACAATTTTTTTAAAGTCATTATAGAAAGTATTTTCAAATTTAAAGTGCAAGTAAATTACAAGAAAAAGTAAAAAAAAAAAAGTTTTTAAAAAAAGTATAGTTGGTTCTTAAATAAAAACAGTTAGGTTCTTAAATAAGTTTCTTTTAATGGTTATTAAAAAATTTCTTTTTTAAGTCAGTCTGTTAATTTTTTAAAAGGGTTCCCCAATGTCCTACGCATATAAAAACTCGGGATTGACCGTAATTTCTCTTGTTATTGTTGAATAGTGATTTTTGTTAACTGCAGTTGTGTTTACTTGATAAAGGAGTAGAGGCAGATTAACATTTTTGTGATGAAATTTTTTTGTTTTAAAGGGGGGGGCTTGTTTGGAATTTGGGCGTGAGATTATTTTTTTTGAAAACTTCTTTCCCTTTTTCCTTTTAAGCCTTTTAAATTAAAAGGGAAGTCGGGGAGAAACCTTTTAATTCTTCCCCCCAAAAACCCCCAAAAATTTTTTTAAAACGCCCCAATTAAGTTAAATCCTTCATTTTTCCCAAATCATTTTCCTTTTCGCATTTAAAATTTGAAAAAGGACTTTTTTTTGGGGTATTTCACATGTGTCGTCCCACCCATCAACCTTTCCACTTCTTTTTTCTAAATCCTTAAAAAGTCTTTTTTTGGGGAAACGTCAGAAAAAGGTAGTGTGTGTAAAGGACCCTTGTTCTGGGTACAGGGTTTTTAAAGTAGTGGGACGAAATTCTAACTAAATAATTTTGACAACTTTTTTTAAGGGTGAAGCCGATAAACAGGGGGCTTGCCCAAAAAAACCATCCTTTTTCTTTTCAAAAATCCAACTGGCGTCTTTTTAAATCTTCAAAAGTTTGTTTATTTTAGGTTAGGGGAAAAATTTAAACCCTTGGGTTTTTTTTGAAAACAAATTTTTAATTTTTACGTTTTGTGGTTTTTTTCCATAGTTTTGCCAAAAAGTTTTGTTCATCGTTTAAAGAGTTTTTTTTCTGAAGCATCGTATTTGGGTTTGAATCATATTTTTTGATGTAGGGTCTATAAAAGGCTCTTTGGTCAAAAGAAATAAATTCCAAAGAACACAGTCATTTAATCCATGTCTTAAAAAACTGTAACAGTTTTTAAAATGGCACAATATTTAGTTTTGTTGCGAAAAATTGGGTACAATTTAGGAGGTTCGATGGGGACCATCAAAAATTTTTCTGCAGCTGGGGGATAATCGTTAGGGAAAAACGTGTAAATTCATAAGGTATTCTAAGTCTATTCCCAAAATTAGCCCCATTGGATTATTAGCTGGAAGCTGTGACAAAAAAATTAAAACAGTATTGACATCATGATGTTTTATCATTGAAAGTTTTTCAGTGGAAAAAAGTTTTTCTCATTTGCCCATCCATACCGAATTTTTGGGTCCAAAAATTTCATTGATAGTTTAAAGGGTTTGTTGGAATCCCCTAATGTCTAATAAAATTTTTTGTATCTTTAAAAAAGGGAAAAGGAAATTGTGAGGGCCCTGGAATAAACCCCCCCCAAAAACCCCCATCCCCCCAAACATCCCGAAGTGTGGGCGATCCGAAATTTAAATCAATCTGGGTTTTGTAGACTTTAAAAAAAAACTCCCAAATAACCCCGGGGAAGAGTAATTTTGTTGAGCTAAAACTGTAATTTTTTTCATTAATTTTTGTAATTCTGAAAGGGCGTCTGCTAATAAACAACGTAGCCATTTGGGTACTGATCATGAAAAATCGCCCCTTTGTTTCACGTGTAAAATTTGGGCCAGGCTTTTGAGGACGTATTCATATTCAGAAACAGTTATGTCTTTTTCCCCAAAACTAGAAAAGAAAGCCCTTTAGGAGAAGCGAGTCTTCTCAAACCCATCCCTTTCCCTTCATGTATTCATAAGGAATTTTTTTTTTTTAAAAAGCCTTTTGCATAAAGAGGGTCCCAAAATATTGTTTTGTTATTGGGGTAGTTTGTAGAGACCTGCTAATTATTTTAAAATCCCCCCAGATTTTGGGGGAGTCATAGAAGGATTAAAAAAGGGCAAGAGTTTAAAAATTTTTATTTTTGAAGATTTTGCAATGCAGGTAAAACCCCCTTATATTCAAAAAATCACTGCTTTTCTGATGGGAAAGAGAAACGTAACCCCGAAGGTTAGAAAGAAGGGAAAAGGGGTTTCCCTTTTTAGGGTCAACCTTAAATTGAAGATTACAATTGTTTGCGCTGCCCCCCCTTTAAATTTCCGCTAATGGATCGTGGTCTTCCTGTGTCACCTAAAAATTTTTTCTGTTAATACCCCAAAATGTGTAGATAGTATAAAAGTTCTTGGCCTTTTAGGGGTCATAACAATGCCTGAAAGATTTAGTTGGTTGGAAGTATGATTACAAACCCAGTTTCATCTGCTCTAAAAAAATTTCTAGCGCGTTGGGGCCTTGTTTAAAACTGGGTGTCGGTGTTTTACCCTTACCAACAACAATAAAGCATAAGAAAAAGATTGATGGTGGGTTAATAAAGGGTTGTTTTTTGTTCTTGCTGTTGCGGGCCGTAGTACTGTGGTAAGAGCGATTCAAAGTCAGCATAAACCACGTATGGGCTCATCTGCATTTTGTGTACATTCTTAAAACTAACTTTAGACCCTGGTTTAGGTGTGAGGAGTTTGGTTTCACAGTCTACAAAACTTTTACAATGAGTTCTATGACTGGCGGCTGCTTCTATAGTTGGGATTCTGACCAAACATCTTCTGCAAAGCCCTTGTTTAAAATTGTCTTTTGTAGTATAAGCCATAAGTCTGCTTATTGTTCTGATTAATACATAATGACTCTTTGTACTATCTTCAAACAGTATCAAGTCTACATGTTTGTCAAGTGGTTCGCCTAAAGTAGGAGCGTTGGGAGAAATCCTTAGAGGCACTAGATTATCTACTACAGACCATGTATATACGCTTACAGTGATTGGTTTGTTTTGCTCTTCAAACTGAGATATACTGTTTATACTTACTGGAAAGGTTATGTTATCAAAGTTCAGCTCTTGTTTATATGCTTCATAATTGGAAACTCTGTTTGCATGATTTTTAACAGGATGTAAATGCGCTAAAACACACCACATAAAACACATGTTGTCATAATTATGTATGTTTAAGACTGCCCGTTTTAACTCTAACTCTTTTGGGAGAGAAATGTAAGAATTGCCTACTATAGGATAGAACTTTGTTTGCCTCAATCTGATTTCAAGGACTGTCCCTTCAGACCAGCCAGAACCCCTTAACTTTGCCTCCTCACTTGCGTGGTTAAACTGTGTAAGCATGTAGTCGGCCCAGTTAGAATTAAAGTCGTGATAGATGATTACTTCTTTCTGCCTTGTTGAAACCCAGACTGGAATGTTAGTATCATCAGGCGTTTATATAATCAATCAGAACGGCCAACAGCACTTTTACTGGCGGCTCCATCTGAAGAGACTCTGGGATTTTAGAGATAGCATGTGCCACGCTTTCATGAACATTTGTGGGGTTAATGATGTCCATGTCCGCCTCACTAAACATATTGCTTATTTGTTTGTCACTACTGAATATTTTTTCCATCGTATATAGTTTTCTGTCCCCGGATTTACTTGTGGCCGTCATTTTTAAAGCCAAAATATTTACGTAAATCAAAAAAATAAATGTAAAACGCGCTTTTAGTAGTGTTATAGGGTGCCTTGACACCCGGAGCGGATCCCGGCCCGGAGCGGATCCCGGCCCAGAGCGGATCTCGGGTAAGGAGCGGATCCCGGCATGGAGCGGCTCTCGGGTAAGGAGCGGCTCTCGGGTAAGGAGCGGCTCTCGGGTAAGGAGCGGCTCTCGGGTGAGGAGCGTCTGCCCGGAATGGAGTGGGTTGTGTGTGTATTGCTTGGGTGTGTGTGTGTGTGTGTGTGTGTGTGTGTGTGAATGTTATCATTGTCCAAAACATATATATATAGTGGGTTATATCAATATAAAAGCAGTGTAACAATAAGAAAAATGCTTGTATTTATTTAACTTTTACATTATTTTTGCTATGAGAGGTTTAAACAAGTAGATAATATGTATGGATTATTATGCTTACTGTAAGTAGATGGTCCGTAGACAGTGGTTTGTCGTCAGACGATGAAACGCTGAAACATACAAGCTGTCGCTACCTCGACTATCTTTTTAAAAGTGGGTGGGAAAAAAAAAAAAACAAAAACAAAAAAAAACAAAAAAACCTGGAGTTGCTTTTTGAATGGGGATGTTCGGTGAGTTGCCTGCGCCGACAACTGTACCGTAAAGATAATAATACCCCCACCCCCTCCTTTTTTCCCGCTCGTTTGAATGTCAAGTGCCGGCGTCAGAGCAATGGGATATGACTGATTGCCTCCCGACCTTTTCGTCTATTGTTAGTTTTGCATGGAGAAGAGGGAGGAATGAGAAAAGAGGGGTGGTTATGATTTGGGAAAGAGTGAGAGCGCGTGAAAAACAAGCAAAGAAACAAATGTTCACTGATACAAACCAGGTTTATGTCAGTGTTTGCGTCCTCAGTCATCACGCTACCTTAAGGGTATGCCGTGATGTCCAGCAGGCACCACGTGGAGGTTAGACGCTGACCGCCATGACTAAAGGTGGGGACTTTACTAGGACCATTTACTGGGACAATTTGGTGTTGATGCTGTGAAAAAGTGGGATGGGGTTGAGACCAAAAGGGGTGGTGAGGTGAAACACTACGAGCTACTGGCAAAAAATGCTGCTGGTGACGTGTCTATCCCGTTTATAACAAGATTGGGTCTGTTGGATTCCGTCTTTTGCACCCGCCGTTTTGGGTAAAAGAATGAAAGAGACTTTCTAGACTGCTGGTATGTGTAGACTGCCTTACCCCTCCGTCCGTTATGCCTGTGTTGGTGCCCCTCCACTCGTCTGTTCAGTCAGTACTTCAAGAAGCTGTCTCTCTTGAACTTGTTCTGGGCTTTATTCAAGCCTTTGCTACTCTGTTTATCCCCCTCCTCCCGAAACAGTAGTACGTTTTTGAGCATAAGGCTACAATTCCATCCCCTTTGTACTCTAGTTTAAACAGTCCAGGTGTGCGTTTGTCAAATTTCTGACGGTCTAGGCAACAGAGTGACGTGGTAGCCAGATCTCTCCTTCCGCCTTACAGGGACAAAGTCTGCATGGTGTTTATCACAGGCCTGAGCTGGAAACCAGATCGGGTACTCTTCAAAGAATGCTTTTTTCTTTTGTTCGCGGACCACCGCTTCTAGACTCTCACCGCTGAGGCGCCATGTATAGAGAGTCCGTGTCCATTTCGCACAATTGAAAATCAGTTATATCACAAACTTGTCTATAAAGTCGTAATAGAACTGAAGCATCCTGAGTTTTGCGTACTGGTACACAAAGAACCCGATCTGATTAGGAAGGTTCCAGTGGAGCTTGGATTTGGCCATTTCTACCTCAATAATGTGATTGGTCCCCTATGGGTCATTTTTGGGGCAGGGGCTTATTGACCATCCTTGCTCTTTTTGGTTTCCCGAAGTGATGTCCAAAAAACCCCTTAAAAAATTTTTGGGCCTTTCCCCTTAAAATTTTCCCCTTGGGTTAAAACCCTTTGGGGTTAAACATGTGGGCCCCCGGCCCAAAAGAATTAAAGTCTTTGAAAGATTAATTCTTTCTCCCTTGTTGAAACCCCTACGGGAAGGGTTATACATCAGGCGTTAAAAAATAATCAATCAAAGGGCCCAACCAGCATTTTTACGGCTGCCCATCGAAGAAACCTGGGATTTTAGGGGATAGCAGGGCCCACCCCATTCATGAACATTTTGGGGTTTAATGATGTCCCTTTGTCCGCCCCCCTTAAACATATTGCTTATTTGTTTGTCACTACAAATTTTTTTTTTCCCATCGTATATAGTTTTCTGCCCCCGGGATTTACTTGGGGCCGTCTTTTTTAAAAGGGAAAAAAAATTACGAAAATCAAAAAAATAAATGAAAACGCGTTTTTATAGTGTTAAAAGGTTTCCTTGACACCCTTTGGGATCCCGGCCCGGAGGGGACCCCGGGCCCCAGAGCGGACCTGGGGAAAGGGGAGGGGACCCCCGGCTTTGGAGGGGCCTCGGGAAGGAGCGGCCCCTCGGGAAAGGGGAGGGGCTCTCGGGGAAAAGGGGGGGGGCTCTCGGGGTGAGGAGCCTGCCCTAATTTTGGAGGGGTTTGTGTGTGTTTTGCTTGGTGTGTTTGTGTGGGGTGTGTTTGGTTGTAATTGTTACAGGGGCCCCAAACAAAAAATATATAGTGGGTTTTATCAATATAAAAACAGGTAACAATAAGAAAAATCTTGTATTTTTTTTAAAAATTTTAAAATTTTTTGCAAAGAGATTTAAAACAATAAAATATTATGGTTTAAATGCTTACTGTAAGTAAAAGGGCCCCGTAGACAGTGGTTTGCGTCAACATAAAAACGTTTAAACCAAAAACCCAAAGCAGTGCCCTATTTCGACAACTTTTTAAAATGGTAAAAAAAAAAAAAAAACAAAAACAAAAAAAAAAAAAAAAAAACCCTGGAGTTCTTTTTGAAGGGGGAGGGTTCGGGGGAGTTTGCCGGGCCCCGGGAACAACTGTACCGAAAAGATAATAATACCCCCACCCCCTCCCTTTTTTTTCCCCGCTCTTGAATGTCAAGTCCCGGGCGTAAAGGGGAAAGGGGATATACTGATTGCCCCCCAAACCTTTTCGTCAAATTTTTTTTGTTTTGCATGGAAGAGGGGGGAAAGAAAAAAGGGGGGTTTTTAAAGATTTGGGAAAGAGTGAGACCCGCGTGAAAAACAGCAAAGAAACAAATGTTAATTTGATAAAAACCGGGTTTATTCAGTGTTTCCCCAGTCATCACGCTCCCTTTTAAGGGTATGCCTGTTTTCCCCGGGAAAGGAAACCACGTAAAGGTAGACGCGGGACCCCCATGACAAAAGGGGGGGATTTTTTACTAGCCCCTTTCGGGGGAAAATTTTGGGTGTTTTGCTGTAAAAAAAGGGGGGAGGGGGTTAGCCCAAAAAGGGGGGGGGAGGTAAAACACCTACGAGCAACTGGGCAAAAAATGCTGTTTTGGGGACGTGTCTACCCCCTTTAATTTACCAAGTTTGGGGCGGGTAATTTCCGTCTTTTTGCACCCCCGTTTTGGGTAAAAAATGAAAGGACTTTCAGACTCCCCGGTTATTTTGGTAGACGCCTTACCTCCTTTCCGTATGCCTTGTTGGTCCCGGGCCCCCTCCACTCGTCTTTTTCAGTCATTTCCCTTTCAAGAAGCTGTCCTCTTGAACTTTTTCTGGGGCTTTATTAAAGCCTTTGCTACTCTTTTAAAAACCCCCTCCCTCCCGAAACGTAGAAAGTTTTTTGAGAAAAAGGGGTTTAAAATTCCACCCCCTTTGTACTCTAGTTTAAACACCCCGGTGTGCGTTTTTTAAATTTTTCCGAGGGTAAAGGCAACAAATTGACGTGGTAGCCAATCTCCCTTTTCCCCCCAAACAGCGGACAAATCTCCCCATGGTTTTTACCCACAGGCCTACGGAAACCAATGGGGTTACTCTTAAAAGAATTTTTTTTTCTTTTTTTCGGGGGACCACCGTTTCTAGACCCCACCCTTTTAGCCCCCAGAATATAGAGCCCCGTGTCCCATTTCGCAAAAATTTTAAAAAATCAGTTATATCCACAAACTTGTCAAATAAAGTCGAAATTAGAACGGAAGCATCCTGATTTTTTGCGTACGGGGAAACACAAAAAACCCCGATCTGATTGGGAAGGGTTTCCGGGGGACTTGTTTTGGGGCCATTTTTTCCTCAATAAATGGTCATTGGTCCCCCTATTTGGGGCATTTTTTTTAAAAAGGGGTTTTTGGACCGCTCCTTTGTGCTCTTTCTGGTTCCTAAGGGTGAGGCCCCAAAAATTTTTTGGCTATTTTGGGATTGTTTTTTTAAAAAAATTTATTGCCCAGCAGTTGAAAGTATAAAGACAGTATTTTTTTTTTCCCGGGGATCCGATCTCCCCTCTTCTGGCCTTAGAAACGGGGGGTTCCCGGGAAATTTTGTGAAAAAAGGGCCCTTGGGCCAAAATTTCAACCCACTGATAACGCCCTGTAAATTTTTTCCCCGTGTGACGGGTTTCCAGCAAAGGGAAAGGGGAAAGTGATGAGGGGTAAGTTTTTTTCCGGGAAGAAATTTCCCCACTAGAGTCCTTTTTGGCTCCGAAAGCTTTATTGTGACCCTTTACGTCCCCGGGGCCATGATTTTCACCTAGGCCCGTCTCTGCCCCCCAAAGGGCTTTTTGAAAATGGGCTGCATTTGGGCAAATTTTTTGAAACAAGTGTTTCGGGGACCTAAATTCCACTGAACAACCCAAACTTTTTTATTTTGGACAGCCTCAAAGGGATGCTGTCGGTATGATTGAAATTTTGGGGGGGAAAAAACAAAGGAAACGGGGGACATGGGATCCGCCAGAAAAGGTTTGGATGCTTTTTTTTTCCTTTTTGGCTTTTTTTCCACTCGCTTTCCCACTTTTCATACGTTGACACCGCCTTTTAAAAGGGAGGTAATCTGTGAGCCCTTATCTGGGTTCGGGCTGTACCATTGTTTTTTTTTGAAGGGTTTTTACGGTTTTTCCCCTGTGGGAGAAGCAGCTGGGGACCTAAAAACGACAGCCATGAAATAAATACCCGTTTTTGACTCCCCTTGCCACCCATCCACCCGATGTGCCCGTTTACCGACACTGTTTTTTCCTTTAAACCTTTTAAATTTATGTTGTATGTGCCCCCCCCTTTGTGTCCCTCCCCCCAATTGGGCCACTTTTCCCCCTTTGTCTCCCCAAACATACCTACAAACTCACCTTGAACCGGGTTGTCCTTCGGCGATATACAGGTTGCTCAGTGGGCATCTGTTGCATAAATGCCCACATTTAAAGGGGTTAGCTTCATACCCTTTTCCAAAAGAACCCCCCAAATTTTTGGCTCCCCTGAGAAAGTGACACTTTTTTGGGTGGTAGCGAGGAATATGATTGAGGGACCCCCCACACCCTCCTCCCGGGCGGGAGACGAGGAAAGCCCTTTGGGTGACGGGCGTTGGGTCAAAAAAAAAAGAAATTGTCTGAGGGTAAGGGGGTTAAAGAGATAAAGCAGGGGCCCAACCCGGAACCCAATCCCATCTTTGAGCAAATCGACCCCCAACCACTGTAAAACCGGTTTGTTTTTAAAGCTTCGAAAAGGGCCCCAAAACATCCAAGTTTTTGGGTTCCCAAAACCCTAAAAAGTCTTTCATGGTGGAAAATCTTTTTTTTTTTGTCCACACCTTTGACAAACGCTTATCTTCATCACTGAGGGGGCCCCCTTTTAAAAGTTTAAAAAAGGGGCTTTTTTTTGGAGGGAGGTTGGTCTTGTTCAATAGTCCACCCTGGGGAAAATTCTACGGGAAAAAGCCCTTTACCTTTTGGCACGTCAAAAGCCTCTAAATATTGGATATGAAAATCCTGGGGCCAGATAGATTTAAAATGTCTAAAACTTCATTTGGGTGGTACTCCACGCATTTTTGTTGTGTTGCCGCCTTGCCCCATAAACCAAATCGGCCCCGCTTGATTTTGTCCTGAATACCATAATCACATCATCATAAACATCACCCTCACCCCCCCCCACCCCGCCCTTTTAAAATTTTTCCCCCCATCGCCCGTTCAGGTTTCTGAAAAAAGTAAGGCTTTGAAAAATTTTTTTCCCTTTTTTTCCGCTATTAAAACCCTACAACTGGTAGTTCCTGTGGGGAAACCTTTTCCTAAGAGACCTTTGATTGAAGGGTGTCATGTCCTTCCCATCGCGTCTTTCAGCGTCAAATTGTCTTGAAGCAGCCGATCCGTTTATCAATGTGCCCGACCACGATGAAATTTACCTGGGGGGAGCCAAACGTTTGATCAAAAATTCTTTTTTAAAACCCCCCTTCTTCGGGTCTCCCCAAGTCTTTAGGTTTCCCCCTTTCCCGATAAAAAACACAGGGGTTTTGCAACAGGGGGACTTGGGGAGCAACGCCACGGACTTTGGCACGTGTTTGGATATTTTTTTTTGTTTTTTTGTTGGCCCTTTTGGACTTTTGTCTTATCCGGGAAACCCAAAGTCGTATGTTGCTCGGAATGGATACACAAATTTCGAAACCCCCGGGAAACCCCATTGCCCCGCGAGTTTTTCGAGGGGGGTCGTGATACACGGTAAACACCCCCGGGGAAATTTTTTTTCATTTCTTTTCTGCCCGGGAAAAACCTTTTTGTCTTTTTTTTTTAAAAAAACGGCCCAGCCTTTTTCCAAAAGTTTACCGCATTTTGGACAACCAAGGGGTTTTAACTGCTTTTTTTAAAAGTAAAGGTAATTAAAAGTAGGGGTTTTGGAAATTAACAAAAACTCGAAGAGTCATGTTTTTTTTGTCTTGCCCTTTTCCGAAGGGGGCCCCCAAAATTTTCTTCTAAACCACTGAAAGACATAAACAGTGACGCCCAAACGATCTTCAATGCCATTTCAGCTCTTTCCCAATGAGATGCCAAAAATCGGGGTTTCAAAGGGCACCTGCCAAACGCGACGCTAGTTTTTCATTTTTGATTTTCAAAGCTTTTTGGGATTGGGACCATCCTTGATGATTTTTTCTAGCATCAAAAAAAAAACATAGGTTGTCATAAACCAGCCCCGTCGGGTCTTTGGGAGTGTCAAATTTTTTGTTTCGTTTGATAGAATCGGGAGGGGACCCCCCACAGACCCTAGGGGGAAACCCGCCAGAGGATGACATAGAAACTATTTCGCCACAAGGGAAAAAATTACAGTCCACTTAATCGGTTTTTGGGCTTCGGGCAAAATTCCAAAAAGTTTAAATTTATTCCTAGATCCCAAAAACTGCGAAAATCCTTTTTGTTCTAATGAGTGGGGGGAACTCTAGAATAGTTAAATTTTTGGTTTAAAGCGGGGAAAAACTTGTATAGCTCGTTTTCCTCTTTTGTATAAAAAGAATGAATGACAAAAATTTTTTTTAAATTTCTCTTCAAACTTTTGCTCAAAAACGCCTCTCATTTGTCTTCCCAGCCCGGGACAACGCCCTCTGTTTTCCCAACCCCTATGTTGAATACCGTTGGCCCTTCCCTTTTCGGGATTGTCTGCGACCCGGTTCCCAAAATTTTCCCCTGTATATTTGGATTTTTCGGGTTTCATCATCATCTTTCATGGGTGAAATCAGGTGAAAGCCTACTTTTTCCCCGGAAAATTCTCGCTCTCTTAGGCTTGGGGGGTAATCAGTTGAGTGTGGCTTTTGGCCTTTTTGTTTTTTTTTTTTCTTTTCTTTTTCCTCCGCTTTTTTTTTCTTTTTTTTCTTTTTTTTCTTGTTCTTTTTGCCTTTTTTCTTCTTTGCCTTAAGCCTGCTCATCCCCCTTTTTTGATTTTTTGCCCAGTCATTTTTGGCGGGGAAAAACCGTATTCACTTATGGTGCTTTGGTGCCGCCAAAGGGTTTCCAAGGGTTTTTGTCTGATGTGCCGTTTCTTTTTTTCTCCTTTTAAAATTTGGTTTGGGCCCTCGGGCCCAAAAAAATTGCCCTGGTCCTGTCTTTTTAAATATTTTGAAACATGAAATCCCCCACCCCCATTTAAAAAGGGGAAGGGGAGAGAGAAAAAAGGGGAGAGAGAGAGGAAAGAGAAAAAACGCAAAACCTAGCAACCTTGTTTATGTGAGCGTGCCTACGGGGGAAGTTTAGAAAATTTTTGAACTAAAAACTCGGTCAGGGGGGCAAAACGCCTGTCTGTGTTTCAGTCTGTCGCAAACGGCTCCCATCCCCCTGACGCCTTTTTAAAAGGGTTCCCATCCATCACATGGAAATTTTTCTTTCTTTCAGGGTGCTGTAAACTTTACAACTTTCCCCACCAAACCGACGAAACACTTTTATTCAAACACCGACATTTTTAGACAGGGGGAAAAAATCAGACAGACAAAAAACTCTGTCCCCCTTTCAAAATATAGACCTACACACAAACAAAACAAGCCCAATAGTCCAAACGGGAAAGTGCAATTTTGTTCTGTCTTTATTCCGTTTGTAAGCAACAGTTGGGACTGTCATCAATTCTTTTTTTTTTTTCCTTTTTTTTTTTTTGGGACACTTCACTCTGAGTCCTAGTGATTTTCCCCACCCCACTAATTGGGAGGGGTGAAACAATCACTTCCCCTCTGCTTTGGTCACAATGTCAAGTGGGTAAAAGGACAAGCATGCCATTTTGAAACCAATTAAAGAAAATGAAAACAAAAAAACATATCCCCCACTGCCATTGAGAGGGAATTTTTAAGACCAAAAACAGATAAGGGGATTTCTGGTTAAAAAAATAACGTAAAATCAATACAACCCGTCCACTCTTTTTTCTTGCCGTCTTTTTCTCTTCTTTCTGTTTTTTTTTCGGCCCCCTTTCCCTTTTATGCTTTTTGACCCGTCATAAAGGTTTTCAGGGGCATCAAATTCGCTTCCTTTTAGAGCGATGCCTTTCTTTGATGGGAGCATCAGCTTTGGGGTTTTTAGCGGCCCTTTTGAGCTGGGGAAAAAACTGTCACGTCGTCTTCCCCCCTTTTTTCGAAACCCTCTTTAGTTATGAGTCTTTGTTTATTCCAAATCCCGAGCACGGGCACAAAAGTGTTTCTTGTCGCCCAAAAGGGATCATCATTTTCCCTTTTTCCAAAATTTTTCCGAGGACATGATTTTCTGTAAAAATTTCTAATTATGTACTTTTTTTTGCGACTCTTAAAAACAAAAAAAAATTTAAAAAAATCCAATCGTATAAGGGGAATGCAAACCCCAGACACCATTTTTCCGTGCAAAAAAAACTCTACGTTTTCCCTGTCCCCAAACATGTCTAAACACGCCAAGTCCCCCAAAAAAAATTCAGCCAAATCAAAAAACCAAAAATCGCTATTTTCATTGCACCATCATGACACGCATTTGCCGTGCAAACATAGAATCTACGTTACTCTGTCTCAAACATGTCTAAACAAAGCCCCCGTCCCAAAAATATTTACCTACCCAAAAAAAAAAATATCGGGTGATGGGGATTCCCCCATCAGAGCCATTAGCCTTTCTAAACATAGAACCCCTACTTTTTCCCCTATCTCAAAAAAGTCAAAACTGCCACATCAAAACCACAAAAAAAAAAAAAAAAAAAAAAAAAAAAAAAAAAATTTTGCCTCTTCATACATTTGACGGGCAAAATACTTAAAAACAAACCCCAATGTTTTTTTTTGTTTTTTTTTTTCTCCCCTTTTGGTTTTTTTTTTTGGGGGCGATGCAAAAAGAAAAAAACAAAAAGGAAAAGAAAATGAAATAACACGAACGGTTAACAAACAATAAAAAACCCCCCCCTTTTTTTTTTTTTTTTTTTTTTTTTTTTTTTTTTTACTTTCATAATTTAAACGGGGGTACTCTCTTCACTCCCAAAAAATTTTCCCTTGCCCAATTTTTTCCTGTCGGAAAAACATCTGTTTACTTTTTTTTAAAGTTTTTTAAAGCTGCTGAAAATAAAAAACTTTTTTTTCTTTTTTAACCACAAAAAAAAACGCAAAAGAAGGGCCCAAATTTGGGTTTCCAATTCCGGGTTTACAACCCTCACCTTTTCCCCCAAAGCGAGTCAAACCAACATGAAACCCTCCCCAAAAAATTCAATTTTTTATCAATAAAGCGATTCAAAAACTACCTGGGTTTTTAAGAGAATTTCTTCTCAGGAAAAAAAGGGGAAATCAGCCCGATAAACCGATGAAGGCAGAGACTGGATGGGGTTTTAGTCCAAAATAAATCGCAAAACACCCGAATTCACAGGGTCACAAAAGTTTACAGCTGACAGAGGTTTCCATCTCAAAGAGTTAAAAAGGGGGTTCACAACTCACCGATTTGACTAACACTGGGCCACAGCTCACAAAACAAGGGGAGTAGTCAGCAAATTCAGTTAGAGATGACTGAAACCTCGAAGCCGACGACGGGAGCCCGTTTTTTCGGGATCCTTTGGAAAAGAAAGGGGAAACCCGGCAAGGGTTTTTTGTGCCATTTTTTTAAAACTTTGCCCATGGGGTGGGAACTTTCGTTTTAAACACTGATTACGGGGGCAGTAAGCCTAAAGGTTGGGCAACCGGGAAACCGGGGCCGAGGGGTTGGGGAAATTCCCAAAACAAAGGGCCCAAATTTGGTGCCCCACTCCGCGAAAAGGGAAAATTTAAAAAGGCCCAGGGCTGGGGAAAAACCCAACAACATTTGAGTTTAAAAAGACTCCACAACTTTGCCGGCCCAAATGTAAGTGGGGAAATTTAAAAACCGTTCCACTACGGGACGGGCCCGTAAGGAAAATTTCGCTTTTTTTTATGTGGGGGGTGTGTGGTGTGTGGTGTGTTTGTGTGTGTTTTTCCCAAAACCAAGTTTTAAAACGCACTTTTTATGAAAAAGAATAACCTTTGTTTTCACCAACATGAGGGGTTTTTTTCCCAACCCCCCCTACTAACAAACAAACCCCCTGCGCACAATTCCCCGCTTTTTATTCTTTTTAAAAAAGTACGAAAAGACCATGCAAAGTACACTTAATTTAAAGGTCGCACTTACCCTTTTTCTTTTAACTATCATAAAAACATCCTTTTTTTTCTTTTTTCAGTAAATGAATACAAAACAATAATTTCTCTAATCGGTTTTTGAACATTTGGGAAAAAAATTTTGGGAAAAAAAAGTAAAAAAACCCTACAATTGTTAAATTATCAATTTTCCCCACACACTCACTAATAGGGAAAATTTTCCCGATCAACACGAACTGATCCTTTCACTCGAAGTCCCCTTTGGGAATTTTCCCCTTTCTTTTTTCCCTTTGGGGGGAAGATTCCCGCTGTTTTTTGGGGCCGGGATCTCCCCAAGGCCAAGGCCCTTTTTTCTGCAAAACCACTTTTTACGGGGGGTGTTATAGCCAAAGTCGGACTGTTGGACTTGGTTTAGAAAAAACCTCCGGGAGTCAACAGACAGTCGCACTTTAGCGTGTATTTGGGGGTTTTTAAAAATGGGGTTTTCGGAACGTGTCAGGAAACTCGAAGACACTGCTTTAATAATTGGCCCGCAAAAGCAGTTTTTCCCAAAAAGTTACGGCTTAGTGGGAAAACCGTCGAAATTGGCAATGTTCCAGGAAAACCCTGGGTTTGATCAAGCGTCCCCCCTTAGTGGCGTAGGAGCCCGATACTTATTCCCAATGAAAATTTGACCACCCCACCTCGTGTTTTTACCGAAGCATAAGCAGATCCTCCTATTTGGAAAAATTTACACCTTTGGGGTTTTTTTTTTTTTTTTTTTTACTCCCAAAGCGGGAACGTATTTGTCTCTTTTTTTTACGTCTGTGCTTCTGAAACTGAGCTTAATGCAGAAAATTCACTAAAAATCCCTTTTTTGTGGGGTGGTTTTTTTGGCCAATTTTACAGCTTTTGGTTTCCCAAACCCAAACAGCTCCTAAAACCAAAGGGCCAATCATTGTCCCTCGCACCTTTTGCCGCATCTTGCCCACCAAAGTAGCATAACGCATTTGAAACGGGGCCCGTCCCCGGTATTTCCCAAACCTCAACTTTTAGGGCAGCCAGTTTGGGTGGGCTTTGAGACGCTGGCAGTCCATTTTAAAACGCGGGCCCCGGGCCCCTTGTAAGCCCATTTTTGTTTAGATTTTTACCACAAAACTTTTCCCCAAACCCTTTGAAACTACAAAAAGTGGGACTCTCCCAAAGCTCCGTCTTCTTTTGGGGAACTAGCCTCTGATACAAGGGTAAAGCTTCGATGGCAAACAACTCCCCCAAAAGATTCCTTCAGCAGAACCTTTTGTTTTCCCCCCGATCTTTGTCAACTCATCCAGGCCTGCTCCATATGACTCGGTTTTGGGAAACACACTGGCGGTCGGAAACTTGAGGTTTTTCATTTTTTTTGGCGGGTCATCCAATGAACTTTGCTTTAATCACTTTTTTTGATCATTTCTTTTACCAGCTGATGGGGGATGAAAATAGTCATCAAACCGCCAAAAGTAAAACCCTCGGGTCTTTTTTAAAAAAATACAGCACATAAAATCCACAATTTGACCCTTTTCCAAATCCCTTTAACCATCGAGAGCTGTAGCGGTTTGCCCCGACAGTTCCTTTAAAAAAAAACTTCTTTTTTCAGGGTACAGAGTGGGTGGGGGTCCAAAACTGTCCCAAAAAAATTCGGGTCGTCCTTCTCGTTCAAACCCACCCCCACCCATGCTTACCAGGTCCCCTCCTATGATTTCCCTGTTGTTTACAAAGGCTTTGTGGGCGGTGAGCACAAGGGGAAACAGGTGAGGAAGCTTGTTTTTGGGATAAACGGGTCAAAAATTTCCCCTTTTACAGTCTTCGTAAAAAAGGAGGGTATTTGCCAGCTGTCCATGGTTCTGTCAGTCTTTTGCCCTTTTCCCAGCCAAAAGGTTTAAAAACCCCCCCAAACCCTGTAATTTCCCTTTTTCCATACACCAACACGAACAGGGGTGCGAGGGCCTGGGAAAACTTCACTCCAGTCCCGGGGGGCGCCTGGGCCTTTATGACCAAAAATGATCACCGTCCCATCAAGCGGGGGCTAAGGCAAATCCGAACAAGGGGAACCCCCGCTTTAGTCTCGAAAGGAGATTCCGTTTCCAACATTTCCCGTGGATCATCCCACCGCCCGCATCAAACTGTGAAAGGGCCCGGCAAACCCGTCGGGTTTTCAAAACCGGGGCAGAGCCTTGGATGGGATCTGTTTGCCGGGGCCCAAGTACAGACACAAGGGAAGGGTTTAGGGTGGGAGGGTGATTAAAAATTTTAAGGGGTTTCTTGTTGGGGCACGCCATTAAATCCCTCCGTGTCCACCAGTGCTAAACAAACTTTTTTTCGGTTTTCTGACGAAAAGAGGGGTTTTCCTGGACCGTCTTTAAAATTTTCCCTGGGGGAAAGGGAAAGGGTTTTATGTTGACTTTTTTTATGGGATAAATTTGGGGGAAAAATTTCCCCGTTCAAGAGCCTTTTCATGGCCGGGCTAAGCCGGGCTGGGTCTGGGGCTTTTCCCAAGAACCCGCGAAGCGGGGTTTATGACAGACTTAAAGGGGTGAAACCCCCCCTCCCCTCCCTGGGCCATCAGGTTAAAATTTCCATTTGGAAGGGGGGAGCTTGATCTTGAAAATCCCCTTTCCCTTTTATCAGGGGGCCCTGGCCTGGTTCAAAAGTCGGTGTGAAGGGGGCCGATCATGTCCCTTTTGGCGGCTCCGGCTGACAGCTGAAAGGGCCCATTTTTCCCGCCTTTTTTTCAAATTGGGCCCCGGGGTCCAACCAAATGTTCCCCCCGTATCATTGTTAAAAACAGCTCGCTTTTGAGGTGTCCTCCTTTGCATCTTTACCCTAGTTCAGGAGGGGTTTCGGGGGGGGGGGGTTTTAGGCTCTGTAAGGGGAAAAGGTTTTCCCCTGGGGAGGGTCAGCACGTTTTTGAGAAAAAACATCCAAACCCACTGAACAGGGTGTGCCCAGTTGTTGACAGGGGGCCCCGGTGGTGTCAACTCCAGGGCTGTCCCCTCAATTTTTTGGGCACTTTTGGGTTTGGGGGTGCACGTGTGTTTTCTCATTTTAAGATAATTTCCCCCCTGCCCCCCGCTGACGAAATCGTTCCCCCGGGGGTTCTGAACAAAAAATTACAGAGGATGAAAATTTCCCCAAAAGAAAACCCCCCCTCGATAGAAGTTTGGGGTCGGGGGGGCACGAACAAAATCTTAAACCCCGAATCCGCACCGGGAAAAGATTTTTTTGTTTTAAACAGCGCCATGATGACCTATCCAAAGATGTCCCCTGGGAGGCCCCGGGCCTCCTTCTCTTCCCCCCTTTTTTCCTCCACTCGCCTGGGCTTTCTCGATGCGGTGGGGTTTTTTACCTTTAGGGCTTTTGGGCCCGGGGTGATGGAACTCCTACCAATCTGATACAGCTTGATCCAGCAACCCTTTTTTTAGCCCTTTTTTACTTCTCTGTTTGTTTCTGACTTGAGGTTCTTCCAGACAAAACAACTTGCCGATCTGGGATCCCTGATCGAGCACCCCCCTTTCAAAAAAATGGCCTTTGGGCCCCCCTTTTTGCAGAGGGATTTTTGATCGCCGGTGCCCCTAGAAAATTTCCCCATCCCCCTTCCCCCTATAAATTTTTTCCTCCCACAAAACGGGTTCCAAGACCCACTGGTTTACAATTTTAAAAATGGGTTTGTAGGCTTGGATTTGGCTGATACGGGGACCAAAATGCCTCATAGTCGCCCGGGGCGTTGTCGGCGAAAGGAGAGTGTACGACGGTTTTTCCACCCGGTCGAATGGGGAGAGGGGGGCCCCGTGCGTTGTTAAAAGGGTTTTTCCCCTGTGTTTAAACTGAAAAACGGTCAGAGGAAATAGTTTGGGGTTTTCCCAAAAAAAATTGGGGGAACCACGTCAGATTGGGGGTTTTCCGCTGGGAAAGATCCGACAAAGGGAAAACCCTCAAAATCCCCAAATGGGCGGGGTTGGACGAGGTCGCAAAATTTTAGAGCCTTCAGGTTTTCCCTTTTTGCAGGAACGGGGTGGCCCCTGTGGGGGCCATCCTCTCCCCCGGGAAATTTTTGGTCAGGGGCCCCCAAAAACTCTTTTTTTGGGTTAACTTCTTCAGGGCCCCCCCTCTCTTTTTACACTTTGGGTTTTTTACTCCCTTTTGGGAGACTTGGAATAACCCAAAATCCCTTTAAAATCGGCTGTTTTCTTTTGCCGACGCTTCTCCCCATTTGCTTTTTGGGGGGGGGAATTTTAAACAGTTTTTTCCATTGATGCGTACAAGCCCCCCCCGGAACCAATAGGGTCTGCTGATCAGTTTTCCCAGGGCGAAATTTAAACCACCACCCGACGGGCCCAAAAAAAAAATATGTATTGCTAAACAAAATTTTTCCCGTTTTTTCCGGGGGTCCAGGGGGCCCCCCTTTCCCCAAATGGTAAAAGGAGGGTCCTTTTAGGGTCCTTTAAACCTTTGTGTGAAATCACACACCACCGTGGTTTTCTTTTTACTCGGTTTAAATTTTCAATCAAATAGCCCAGTAGACTTTTTACACAATTTTGTCCAAAAATTGGGGTGATTCCATACGTCTCCCAAACTATCGTTCTCATCAACCCCCCAGACAGGGGTTTTTTGGGGGGTGGTGTCGGGGGGTGGGAATGCCTTTAAAAACCCCGGGCCCCAACAGATTTTCATAACGAGACTGGGGAAACACACGTTTTTGGGGTATAAAATCACCTGGCTTAAACTTTCTGGGTTTCCTTTGACACTCTCTTTTTCAAAACGATGGTGGCTTCTCTTAATACAACATCAAAGACAGTCTTGTCAAGCTCCGTTTTATTTTCCGCTATCGCGCATTGCGCTTTGATGAGAGCATTTTTTAAAGAGTACATGGACTTATCCATTATAGGGGTTCTCTAACCTACGAAAGAGTTCCGATTCTCATTACTGCCGATCTTACACTGACAAAGTCAGTGCCAATCATCACTGCTTTTATATTGATATAACCCACTATAAATGTTTGGACAATGATAACATTCACTCACACACACACACACACACACACACACACACACACACACACACACACACACACACACACACACGCCATAAACACCCCGCTTTCCTACCTTTCTCTCCACACATAACTACCCCTCTTTCCTCCCTTTCTCTCCATGCAAAACTAACAACTGAGGAAAAGCGATCCGTCATATCCCATTACAAGGCAATTGACATTCCACCAGAGAAGAAAAAAAAAAAAAAAAAAAAAAAAATAAACAATAAAAAGAAAGGGGGAGAACAGTCATGCTGCAGGGATTATTATCTTTCCAGCTGTCGCTATTTCACACAACCCACTCCATTGCTGGGAACCGCTCCTTGTCTGAGAGCCGCTCCATTACCTGACTTCTCAGCTTAGTGCCAGAGAAGGAGTATACTCGAGGTCACTACGTACGCCAGTAGATGTTTAGCTACACACACACACACACACACACACACCCAAGCAATACACACACAACCCACTCCATTCCGGCAGACGCTCCTCACCCGAGAGCCGCTCCTTACCCGAGAGCCGCTCCTTACCCGAGAGCCGCTCCTTACCCGAGAGCCGCTCTTTTACCCGAGAGCCGCTCCATGCCGGGATCCGCTCCATGCCGGGATCCGCTCCATGCCGGGATCCGCTCCGGGCCGGGATCCGCTCCGGGCCGGGATCCGCTCCGGGTGTCAAGGCACCCTATAACACTACTGCTTTTTATTCTCCGCCTAAGCGCTGCAACACGTCAAGACACGTTAACCTTACAATAACACCCGCTAATATTTTAGCTTTTTCTGAATCACTACAGTCAATGCTCATCACTTTGATTGCTTCGTCAAATAGTTCACTATTATCTTTATTATATTGTCTACATCATTCTCAAAACCAAATTCACTAAAATCAATGTTTAACATTTCATTGTTTCGTCAAATAGTTCATTACAATCCTTTAAATCAGATACACTAAGTTCGGCAGCCATTTTTAAATCTAAATAAATAAAAAATAATTGTAAATTCGGCTGTTATTCATAGTTCAACCTTTTCTAATTGTAAAAACTGTTCAGGTTTAAAGGTAACAGTTACTCCTTCAAGATCATCAGACACATGCAAGTCAGCATCTTCAGGGGCAATATTATCAAGTAAAATGGCAAAAAACTTTATAATTGGTTTAGGACAAGACTCTGAGATTTTACTAATGGCTTCCATTACGCTTTCTCGTATAGTTAAACTTTCAAAATGTTCTGTTATAAATTCATCAAACACGGTCTTTAACTCTTCTTTATCAACTCCTGCACTAATCGCCCACCCAAAATCATCAAATATTTCTGTAAGCGTGGGTTCATTTTTAAACCCAGATTAAAATCATAAATACAAAATTAAGTAAGTAAGCCGCTCCTCTTCAGTGAGCATTTGCTGTTGTTAGTCGTAAAAATTGATCTTCATTAAAGCAAATAGTTACTCCTTCGGGGCCAGTAGAAACAGTTAGATTAGCATCTTCAGAAGCTATATAATCAACTAAAATGGCAAATAACTTTATAATTGGTTGGGCCAAGAATCTGGTATTTTACTTATGGCCTGCTTAACGCTTTCTCGCATGTCTATGCGATTAAAAAGATCAGTAATTAATTCTTCAAACCTGTTCTTTAACTGATCTTTATCGCCTCCCCTCTCCCAATCCAACTCGTAAAGTATATTAATAAGCTCTGTAGCTAGTTCGGTCTTCATTTTTAACCCCAAATAAAATCATAAATTAAAAAATTAATTAATTCTGTAAACCCTTAATTCTTATGTTCTCGGAGAGAATGTAAATATCTATGTTCACGATCACCAAATCTTATCTAGCACGTAAACCCCCGTTTTAATGTGTTAATAACGTCAATATTTAGAGGTTTTGAGGTGTTAATTTTGTTTAAAAACAGGTGTTAATTTTAGCCAAAACTGATATGTGATGGACGTGATTTAGATGTGAAAAGGGGGGTTTTCGTGCAAAATAAGATGGGTGGTCTTGAACATAGATATTTACCTTCTCTAAGGAAGACAGGTCCCCGCACGTACGTGTGGATGAACAACGTTCTCTTGCATTAAAGATTAGGAACCGATCCATAAAGAGAGAGAGCGAGAGAGAGAGAGAGTGTGTGTGTGTGTGTGGGAGAGAGAGAGAGAGAGAGAGAGAGAGAGAGAGAGAGAGAGAGAGAGAGAGAGAGACAGACAGACAGACAGAGACAGACAGAAAGAGAGGAGAGGGAGAGACAGAGAGAGACACAGAGATGAGGGAGAGGGAGGGAGGGGAGAGGAGAGAGATACAGAGAAAGGGGTGAGCGAGAGAGAGAGAGAGAGAGAGAGAGAGAGAGAGAGAGAGAGAGAGAGGGGGAGAGACAGAGAGAGAAAGAGAGAGAGAGGTGTGAGAGAAGAAAAGAGAGAGAAAGACAGAGAGAAAGAGAGGAGAGACAGACAGACAGAGAGAGAGAGAGAGAGAGTTCAAAAAGAAGACAGGTGCCCCTCCCTCCCCCCCCCCCCCCCCCCCCCCCCCGCCCCTACCCAGTTTGGCCATTTACGTTTGCTTCAGTTCTCTTCGCCATATTGATTCAATATCCCTGTGCAGTGTCAGTACAAATAACGGAGCTAAAAAAAAAAAAAAAATTAAAAGACAAAGAAAAGAAAAAAACAAAAACTTGTCTGTTTTCTAGGATGATGGAAGTCGTCTTTGAGAAGTCAATTCCGTGTGATAGTTATCAGTGGCAGCAAGGCTTCATATTCATTTTTTTTTTAAAAACATGCTATGATCACACAGACAGACAGACAGACAGACAGACAGACACACACACACACACACACACACACACACACACACACACACACACACACACACACACACACACGCACACACGCACGCACGCACGCACCACCACCTTCCCCACCACCACCACCCCCCCCCCTCCCCCAAAGAAAAACCCTACAAAACCCTCACACAAAGTATCTCTTGCCTACAGGTGCTTGAAAACTCCGTTTTCCTCCCCGCCGCTTGTCTCCCATCCACAGGACCTTGTCCATCAAGAGCTCGGAGCATTTCTAGAACCGCGTTGTTGGAAGCATGCCACAAGAAATACAAACGACAAGACATGCCCCAAGTTTCCTCCATCTGCACCGCCCGACTGTTGCCCACCATTTATTATCATCAATGACCTTCGACTGCTTCTATGTGTTTCTTTCAGCTTTTTGTACATTGTCTTCCGCTGTGCTGCAGTTTGTTGGTCCCGTCTCCCAAGGTATTCAAAAACACGTTATAAAAAAAAAGATGCAAAGCATATAAACCTACTCCCAGTTTATCTTGAATACTCGTGTACACTGACAAAGAGGGGAGACAATTTCCAGTTAGTGGAAGAAAAAAATACTTGACAGTGCAGTAGTTATTCCCCTTATTGGACTTGATTTTTTTAAATTATCATTTATAGCCGTTAGTAACGGCTGTTCTGGTAAAATAAAACATCGGGCATTATCCGTGACCCGTAATGAACACACTTACAAATTTTCATCAAGATCAGCCCAGTAGTTTTGTCTGGAGCGAGTGGAACACATTTTGACCATGGATGGACAGACAGACTCACAGACAGCATTTCTTCGTTCCCATTGTAAAGTACTCAATGCGCTGCTTGATTGCTTGCACACTGTTAAAACCTTTACCGGGCTTCCTGGGTCTTCCATGACCCAGTGACTCAATAAAATCATCATAATCTTATTGAATGGATATAGCTATGCTCACGAAATCTACGGAGTTTCTTAACGATCTCGATAGCCGTCGGTCACAGAAATTTCATGTATGGGCACAATCAATTATCAGTGTAATTAGTCGCAGTTCCCCCAGGACTCATACATTTTAATGACCCGCGCCACCGGGTGAGGAATAAGCTGCTGAACCACTCTTCATCAGGTGTGGGTCCTACAAGACCCGCGAAATCTGAAAAAAAAAAGCAATAAGGGTAATCACGAAAGAAAAGCCTCCACAAAATGTACGGATCTTGGGCGACCCGCACGATCGGGTCTGTGTAGTCAAAAACGTTAATCAGTAAAGGTGAATGAACTCCATCTGCCTCCTTGGTTGGTAACGTGGATCCTTCAGGGTTGTCTCTTGTGCGCCGCAGGTCAAACTGCCAGTGGAGAAATCGACCCAAAACGGACCCTAACCATGACAAAGAGTTTGCATCGGTTGTCCAGTTCTCTTCTGCTACTGGTGAGCTACAGTTCCGTGTCTACTGGCAGCGCCGTTCAATGCCTCAGGGTGCCAAATTCAGGACATGTATTTCACTCATCTGAATCACGTGGTGAAGTGAGGACCACCAAGGCCAGCTACAAAGCTTTGTCTCGAACAAAGTATGTCAGACGTGAAATGCAGAAACAAAGCGCTGAACGATTGTTTTGCGACCAAACAGTTGACCACATCAAAGCAGCTTACAAGTGATGCAAGACTCGGTGAGGAGGATGGGGCTTCCCAGATTTATGTGGCTGCGCACACATACATCCACGCACACATAAACGCACGCGTGTCGCACACGCGCACACACACACACACTCACACACACACATGCACGCACGCATGAACATGCACACACACGTACGAACGCAAGCACACACACACACACACTTTTGCGCGAGAGCACGCGCGCGCACACACACAAACACACACACACACACACACACACACACACACACACACACACACACACACACACACACACACACACACACACACACACAAGCACACACACGCACGCACGCACGCACACACACTCACACACAACAGCTATCCCCCCACCTCCACCCCCACCCACCCCCAACCTCGTTTACCCCTCTGATCATCAGTGATGTTGATGTGGAGAGAGAGAGAGAGAGAGAGAGAGAGAGAGAGAGAGAGAGAGAGGGAGAGAGAGAGAGACAGACAGAGAGACAGACAGAGACAGAGCCAGAGACAGAGAAATGGAAGGGAATGACAGAGGGATGCAATGAGGACGGGATGAGCGGGAGGGAGGGGGAGGGAGGGTGGGAACGAGGCCGGGCTGAAATGCTCCGTACGAGGTAAAGTCAGGTGACACCAGCTTGTCGACTGCCCGAAGGGAGGGTTGTGTCGGTGACTAGCGGCACACTCTCTCGGGAAATCAGACAGACGAACCACCAGGAGAAAGGCACCGACAGACAGACTTCTTCTTTCAAGGAGTGTCCACCTTCATCGAGTGGAAGATTCTGACACTTTTGTGTGTATGACCGTTTTTTTTAATCCCGCCATTAAGGCAGCCATACTCCAACTTCGGGGAAGGTGCATGCTATGTGTAACGTGTCATCCATACCAACGGCCAAACTGGCCTTCTCTTCCGAAAGTTGGTGATGGGATTTGACGTGTGTGCAAGATGTGCGTGCGTTCACACACGGAACCTCGGTTTAGAGTCTCATTCGAAGGACTGTATGGGGAATGGAGTCAGAACCAATGTTAACTCCGAGGAAAAGTCCCCCTGTACCGAAATTCGAACCCGTAACCTCAGGATCACGAGTCCGGCGCTCTACAAACTGAACTATTCCGGCCCCTTACTGCCCGATTGGTTTGATCTACTGAAGAACCAAACATCTGCCTGCCTGGCTGACAAGAGCAACCATCTAGCCGACCAACAGACTGACAATTAGTGGATAAACTAAATATTATAATGAATAATAATAGACCACTTGTAACGCGCCTTGCCTAAGGTTCTAGGCGCTGACAATCCACAAACTCGCGTACGCCACGGGCTGCCTACCTGGGTAGTGCCGACTGAAGAGCTGCATGCCGGCGCTTCATTCAGTCGTTTTCCGTGTCATCCAGTCAATATCGTTCACTCTATTTCCTTACTTTCTTCATTCTTTCAGTTTCTCACGCAAGGTGCATGCTACGTGTAACGTGTCATCCATACCAACAGCCAAACTGGCCTTCTCTTCCGAAAGTTGCTGATGGGATTTGACGTGTGTGCACGATGTTATGCGTGCGTTCACACACGGAACTTCCTTTCTAAGGACTAGTTGGAAAATGGAGTCAGAACCAATGCTAACAAAGAGGGAAAAATCCCCCTGTACCAAAACCGAAACGGCCCGGCGGAGATTCGAAGCCGCAACCCCAGGATCACCAAGATCAAGAGAGTCTGGCGCTCTACCAATGAGCTCTACCGGCCCCCAAACAAGTGCTTGATTGCTTGTCCATTGACAAAACTGATTTTCTTTTTCTTTCAGGAACCTCATCCGCACAGATGTGCCTCTGCCTTTGCCAAAGCCTGAACAGCACCAGCGGACAACAACAACCCGCCATGACCCTCGAGAAAATCCCCCTCAACTCCACCTCCCAATACCGCCGCTCCAAGACGTCCGCTCCTCTCATGCAGACGTCCTACACGATCGTTGGCAGCCCCTGGCTCATCGCCGGTTTCCTCTTCATCGCCTTCTTCATATTCTGTGATATCAGGTGGCTGGAATGCCGATGTAAACGTCGTCGTTGATGTGATGGCAAAAAGCCTTTGGCTGGTCCTCCGTTTCCCCTTACCCTTCTCCCAGTACCGTCCATTTCCGGTCTTGTCTTTTATCCACGCTCTCCATCCCCACCCCCCACCCCCCTTCCTTGAAAACTATAGGCTTTATAAGAGAG
>CM031616.1:65808900-65816400 GCA_018398815.1 Conus ventricosus
AAACTTCACGTGGTCCAAGTTCATCCCCATTAAGTTTGGGGTTGGGGTGGGCGGGGCGGATCCCCGTTCGTAAGGATCTGGATGCAAGGACGTGTCCACTATTCTGCCAGAGCTTGGCGGGGGTCTGCATTCTTCTCAGAGCGTTTCTGGTTGCTAAGTGATTGCCATCTCCGTTACAGAAGTTTAGTCACTGAAATATGACATGCAAGTTCACACACACACACACACACACACACACACACACACACACACACACACACGTGTATAATAAATTGTCAAAACTTACGTGGTGGCGCCCTCTGGAGGGACAGCTTACTCACGCCGGCTCTGCGACTAACCAATTATTATCGGAAATGAAATGGGGTAGGGAACAGTAAACGATAAACAGTAAACAAGTGGGGCATGTTTTGCTCCCATAAGGAAACCTAACACAGAGTAACTTTTATTCAAGACTGGCACAGCCTTTTAAACTTGAATAAAGTCAGACAAAATGCATAGACGAACAATCTAATAGTGGGGGAAAAACAAGCGCAGGCCAACAACTGAACTGTCTGGCAAAGATATGGACTTGAGGGGAGGGGAGGGGAGAGGGGAGTTTGAAGATGGAGAAACTGGGAAAATGAAATTAAAAAAAAAAAAAAAGTTACAGATATGAAAACTCTTCACTAGCTGCATAAGGGAACCATCGCAATCCCCTTTGAAGGAAGATATATTTGTATTGCCTGCTCCGAGGCCTTTCGCCCGCTGGATCGGGACTCATCAGGGAGACACGGCTGGTTGTGTCTGCGCTCCCGGCGTCAAATAGAGACACACCACAGTCCATAATACTGTGGTGTTCTCACCACCATGGGTGCAAAAAAGAATCCAATAGCACCCCCAGAGCAGCCAGCGAAGAGTAGTAAATGCAACCAAACGAAAATGTGGGGAGGAAAAAAAAAGTTGCTGTAAAACTAAAGACATTATGCAAATATAATGTAGGGGACAGTCTTTGAGCCTACGCCTGAAGATCCACCCAAAGATGCAAGGGAGATCAAAAGATAAACACACAGACGGACAGAAACAAATACAAATAACCTCAATTTAATCAAATCAAAATCGGAAATGAAATGAGGTAGGGAACAGTAAACGATAAACAGTAAACAAGTGGGGTATGTTTTGCTCCCATAAGGAAACCTAACACAGAGTAACTTTTATTCAAGACTGGCACAGCCTTTTAAACTTGAATAAAGTCAGACAAAATGCATAGACGAACAATCTAATAGTGGGGGAAAAACAAGCGCAGGCCAACAACTGAACTGTCTGGCAAAGATTTGGACTTGAGGGGAGGGGAGAGGGGAGTTTGAAGATGGAGAAACTGGGAAAATGAAATTTTAAAAAAACAGAACAACAACAACAACAACAACCAGCCGTGTCTCCCTGATGAGTCCCGATCCAGCGGGCGAAAGGCCTCGGAGCAGGCAATACAAATATATCTGCCTTCAAAGGGGATTGCGATGGTTCCCTTATGCAGCTAGTGAAGAGTTTTCATATCTGTAACATTTTTTTTTTATATATTTCATTTTCCAGTTTCTCCATCTTCAAACTCCCCTCTCCCTCCCTCAAGTCCAAATCTTTGCCAGACAGTTCAGTTGTTGGCCTGCGCTTGTTTTTTCCCCCACTATTAGATTGTTCATCTATGCATTTTGTCTGACTTTATTCAAGTTTAAAAGGCTGTGCCAGTCTTGAATAAAAGTTACTCTGTGTTGGGTTTCCTTATGGGAGCAAAACATACCCCACTTGTTTACTGTTTAACCAATTATTGTCGTCAGTAGGTAGGGGTGAGGGTGGCGGTGGGGGGGGGGGGGGGGGGACGGGGGAGGGCCTTAGCAGCTGGTGTCTTACGTATGTTGGCTCAGAACAACCGCCACTGAACACCACCGAAGTGACTCGGCAGAAATGCAGTGTCTCCTCCGGTGGGTTGCCACTTGCCGACTTGACATCGACTGCGTCCTGTGGATTGCCGGTGCCGGGGCTGCGGCGGGCCAGACGGGCTGTTGCGGCGGACGGGGGGTGGGGGGGGGGGGGGGGGGGGGGGAGGTCGACATGAGCAGCGTGGGTGCACTGCACAAAGGATGGGATAGCCCCCAAAAAAAGTCAAAGCTTCTTTAGTCCTGCTTTGTTGACTTCATTTCAGAAAGTAAACTGACTCACAATCTTAAAGTTGGTTTCATATTGTGTATTGTGTGTGCATGAGGCGGGGGGGGGGGGGGGGGGGGGGGGGGCTGCAGGCGTAAACTGAAACAAGAGTAAAGACACAATTGCCACGCCGCCAAGCAGAAACCTAACCAACTCACAATTCATAATTTGTTTCTTCTTTCGTTCGGGCCGCGCAGTAAGCAAGTCTACCTTCTGCTCTTGTCACAACCTTAAAGCCATCTTTGTGCATACTTAAACCAATTTTATATGTAATTAATAGCGAACCGCCAAGAAAACGCAGACAAACGAATCAACAAGACAAAACACGACGCGTTTCGACCTCTTAGGTCTTCTTCAGGCAAGATACAAAACACTCAGGTCGAGCAATCGCTTATCTTCATTCACTTCAGCGCAACATGGGCGTTGAATCGTTTGTTTTTACTATTCAATCGCTCTGTCTGTCTGTCTGTCTGTCTGTCTGTCTGTCTGTCTGTCTCTCTCTCTCTCTCTCTCTCTCTCTCTCTCTCTCTCTCTCTCTCTCTCTCTCTCTCCATCAACAACACTGATGATCAGAGGGGTAATCTGTCTGTCTGTCTGTCTGTCTGTCTGTCTCTCTCTCTCTCTCTCTCTCTCTCTCTCTCTCTCTCTCTCTCTCTCTCTCTACTTGTTTGTTAGTAACGTTTCATGTTGGGTTCCAATTTTCATTACTTCAGATACATCAGAATGCTTTGCACTGCTAAGATTTGTTATAATCTGGACAAGTTGTTTCTTCACAAAATGTTATTTTATGGATTATCGTTTAAACCTACATGCTAGTTCCGTCTCTGCCTCTGTCTGTTTGTCTGTCTGTCTGTCTCTCTCTCTCTGCAATTGGCAGGTCTTCTGCGTTTTAGCTTGAAAAAGGTTTTGAATGTACCGAAAACTTGCAATTTACACAGTGTTGGTTGTTTTTAGTATTCAATCTGTCTGTCTGTCTGTCTGTCTGTCTGTCTGTCTGTCTGTCTGTCTGTCTCTCAAATTCCACGTCACTTTACTAAATACCTTCTACGTATTTTCATGCCTTATGAAAAATGATTACATGGTGTGCCTTGTTTTCACCCCCCTCTCTCTCTCTCTCTCTCTCTCTCTCTCTCTCTCCCCTCTCTCTCTCTCTCTCTCTCTCTCTCTCTCTCTCTCTCTCTCTCTCTGTGCGTGCGTGCGTGCGTGTGTGTTCCAAAGTCTGTAGTACTTTGTCATATTCATTTTACTGTCTGTTTTTAATACATGCTGATTGTTGTACGTAATAGTCCATTTCTATATCCTCCCCCAGCCCACCCCCCCCCCACCCCCACTCTTCTTCCCCTTCATTATTATTATTATCATTATTATTTCTTGTTTGTTTGCTTTCTTTTCTCCGTCTCCCTTCTATTTTCATTTGATGTTCCACTAGGATTGCATGACCGCCTTGTTTGTTTGCTTTCTTACCTTATTTCATTTCACTGCTGTTGTAGTCCCTGCTCAGGGCGAGGACTGGATGTAAAAAAGCGCGTCAGTGCTTATCTATTATCCTCGTAAATAAAGAATTTTATCTTATCTCATCTCTGTCTCCCTCTCTCTCTCCCCCTCTCTCTCTCTCTCTCTCTCTCTCTCTCTCTCTCTCTCTCTCTCTCTCTCTCTCTCTCTCTCTCTCTCTCTCTCTCTCTCACAAACGAGTTAGTGCATTCATAATTTCTATCCATGCAAGAAGTGTTACCATATAATAAATGTATGAGTTTGCTTTTTTCAAATGACATTGTATATTTCATTTGAGACTGGATGCGACATTTTCTAGATCTGATGTATATCCATGCTGTTACTGTTAGATTTGTGCATTGCAACATTTTCTTTCCAAGAGCCTGAATAAAACATAGGTGGGTTGTAGCAATGCTTATCGATACAGTCACAGTCACAGTGGCAGTTAGGACATGCCGTTAATTCAAACCAACACAAGGTTTGCCATTGTATAGCAAAGAGTCACCCTCCTTCTTTCCCTCTGTTGTGGCTTATGCACGCCCAACCATTTCCACGGATTTCCAAGATCAAATCAATTTGCTTATATTACTCTTCATTCAGTTCTTCCATCACACTAAATAGCACCTGCCCCCCTCCCCCCCTTCTCTTTTATCATAAAACATGCACACAACTAAACTCTCACATGACTCTCTCTCTCTCTCTCTCTCTCTCTCTCTCTCTCTCTCTCTCTCTCTCTCTCTCTCTCTCTCTCTCTCTCTCTCTCTCTCTCTCTCTCTCCTCTCTCTCTCTCTGCTTGGCATACACAGCATTAGATTATTCTGTAGGAACTTGCCAACCCACCAGATCATATATTTTTTATAAACCTCACCCCCCCCCCCCCTTGCGCTTAGAGTTGATTTTATCAAGATTTTGCGCATTATAAGTACCATAATAATAATTATTATTAGTTCCAAAGTGAGACGACTGCAGGCAAAAATCTAAACAAATCTTAAATGTGTTAGCGAACCGCCAAGAGAAACGTGGACAAACGAGTCACAAGACAAAACACGACGCGTTTCGACCTCTTAGGTCTTCTTCAGGCGAGACACAAACAAATAGGGCAATGGAAATGAACGAGTTTGTCACTTAGCTTGGATCTGTTCAGCGCAAGGTAGGCGTCGTGTTTTGTCTCGTGACTCGTTTGTCCACGTTTCTCTTGGCGGTTCGCTAACATTTATTTCAGATTTGCAGGGGCAGTTTCAGAGGAGAAAGAAGGACTGCATTTCACACTCGCTTCTCCCTTCCTCTGCCCTACCTATCTCAAACTTCTTCTCTTTACAATAGAAAGGAAAAACATGATCGCAGTGTTTACAACCACCTTCTTCTTTAAAACAATTGATCCTGTCTGTTTCATTTGCTCAGTGGTTGAACTTTCCACTTACCATCAATGTTCAGCTGTTTCAAATGTTTGGTTGCGGGATTTGATCCCTCGGCACACTCTTGGACGTTGTGTCCCCTATTCCCCCCCCCCCCCCCCCCGCCCCCTTCCCAATCCAAACTGATCTGTCGCTGCGCAGCTCCGAGAGAGAATGAGTCACAGAGAATAACCTTGCGACTGGAACTTATCTTGTTGTTATTTATTTAGTGATTTATTTTCCTTTTTTAAAAATTTATTTAGTTTATTTTAATATCTTTTCCATTTATTTATTTTCTATTTATCTATCTATGTATTTATTTATTTATTTCCCCACTGAGTAGTATTATCAATGCACCATAACCACTACCGTCACAAATATATCAAACCACTCCACTTAACCAGCTACACAAACTACAACAAACCCCATTGTTTCACACACACACACACACAAACACACACACACACACACACACACACACACACACACACACACACACACACACACACACACACACACACACACACACACACACCATTTCCTCTCCCATAATCCCCTCCGTTGTTTCCGTCTGGCGGCCATTCTATTCGGGTGCCGAATACATGGAAAGGTAAGTGACTCTACGTTCTTTGTTCGCACTGTTCTAAATGTTAAATATTGTTTGTTTTTGCCTGAAGAAGACCCAAGAGGTCGAAATGCATTGTATCTTGTCCTGTGCTTTGTTTGTCTATGTCCTTGGCGTAACTACCCCCCCCCCCCCAATCCCTCTTTCTAAATCTTTCTCAGCAGTTCGAATCATTTGGAAAAACACCTCTGATCTCTAGCTGGATGGTCTTTACTCACACAACCCTCACAATATCAGTCAGGGATCCTGTAATCAACAGTTGCCTGAACAGGGAAAAACTGAACAAAGTCACAGAACCACCCATGCAGAACGTCTTCAGTGGCTGCCTGTCCTGTTGGACAGGTGCGTTTGATGACCCAAATCCGCCCACCTCCACCTCCACCTATCCCTTGACATCGTCTGTTGTCGTTGGGGCACCCCTGATGATCTGGCCACCACTCTCCTCCATCCGTCCCTGTCTTCCACCGCTCGCTGAGATTCTGCTTGGCTCATTCCAGTCCACTCTCGGATATTGTCTTCCCACCTCTTCTTTTGTCTTTCTCTATTGCGGCTTCCTCTGACTGTTCCTTACAGGACTGTCTTTGCAGGCGTGATAGGGGGCTCTGGGTAGAGGTAATACCTTTGGTGTCTGGCACCCTGCTCCCTACCCGATAAGGTGGACGGGCATCACTGGTCCTCATCCATCCCCTAAATCTCTCACGTGCTGGTTCCAAGCGCCACACCCTAGTACACCGCTTCAGCTGGCGGGCTGAACCACGTGAGGGGGTGATGTTGACACTGCATTACCGGGCAGACGAACCTCACCTGAAGTCACCCGAAGTCAACGGCCAGGGCGAAAGGACCCAAATCATGTCTTTTTATTACTCTTGTTATTATTATTATTATTGTTATTATTATTATTAATTTTATTATTAAGCGTACTTATACAACCCCTATCCTCGGCTAGAGACCAAGCAGTAAGCTCTCTACAATCCACACTCTCTTTCACACAAATGGGCTGTCTACCTGGGTAGCGCCGACTGAAGAGCTGCCTGCCGACGCTTTATTCAGTCGTTTGCTGTGTCGTTCAGTCGATATCATTCACTCTTTTTCCCTTTCCCTTCATTCTTTCGATTTTTCACGCAGGGTGCATGCTATGTGTAACGTGTCATCCATACCAACGGCGAAACTGGCCATCTGTTCCGAAAGTTGGTGATGTGATTTTTACGCGTGTGCAAGATGTTACGCGAGCGTTCACACACAGAACCTCGGTTTATAGTCTCATTCCTTGGTTCGGTTTATAGTCTCATTCTTTGGTTCGGTTTATTGTCTCATTCCTTGGTTCGGTTTATAGTGTCATTCGAAGGACTTTTTGCGAAATTGAGGTCAGAATCAAGGTTAACTCCATGGGAAAAAAATCCCCTTGTACCAAAACGGCCGGCAGAGATTCGAACCAGCAACCCTAGGATCACCAAGATTATTACGAGTCCGGCGCTCTTACCAACTGAGCTATATTCCAGCCCATATATATGGCTCTGCATCGCAAAGTAAAAATCAGCTGTTGAACGGTCTACTGCCCTATTTTCGCATTCGGTTGAAATGAAAAGAAAGAAAGAAAGAAAGAAAGAAAGAAAAAAGAAAAAAAAGGAAAAAAGGAAAAAAGACAGAAAAACCACCATGTTTTCTTATAGCTGCTGCTCTTCGCTACTGCACCGCCAACATTCTGTTCTTAACAGCAAAACGCTGCATGTGGGAAAACGGGACGGACGAAACCGGAAATTGTAAATCCGGCGGTAAGCCGTTTCCCTCACAATGTGCCACTGGCGCATTGACAAA
>CM031616.1:65823900-65826400 GCA_018398815.1 Conus ventricosus
AGTTGCCCCTTTCGTGTCAATCTGGATCATAAAGCATCAATGAGAAGAGGGTTGGAGAAATTACACTTCCACACACACATACACACACGCGCATACACACACATACTCTCTCACTCTCTCTCTCCCCTCCCCTCTCCTCACACACACACACACACACACACACACACACTTTCACTCGCGCGCACACATAGGCGCGCTCGCGCGCGCGCGCGCGCACGCACACACACACACACAGACACACACACACACACACACACACACACACACACGCACAGCCACACACGGACATCATACACGCCCACACCCACATATTGATGGCTGACGACAATTGACAAATGAACGATCAACACTGACGTGAAGACAGTAGAAAGAAACTCGTGGAGAGCGTGGCAGCAGAGAGTCCTCAGAAGAGAAGCCCCCTTCAAGCAAGTGTTTCGGCCCTTATCTCCTGACACTCTAGGGGGGTTGGGCCACACCCGGTTCATGACTCCGGATGTCCCTCTGCTGCCCCTTTTTTTTTTGTTTCCCATCTTGGGACGAGCCATGGCTGGGATTCGAACCCATGACCCTCTGGAGATGCTCATTTTCCACTTAATGACTCGCGCTTTAACCACTGAGCCACAGGGACACCTGATATTTGTAGGGAAATTAAGCCTTATGAAGTTCACTTTTGTTCCTCCTTGACCAGATCCAGCTTGAACACCTCTCTGCCGCTTCTGCCATTGCTTTCAGGGCTCTGTTTTTTTCCTTCCCTGCAACTGAGAGCTGTTTCATGAGGCTGTATGCAGACGTTCCTACAAATCCCCTAGCTCCAATTTCTGCAGTGAGGACTTTGACCTGATAGCCTTCTCTCCTCAGGCTGTTTGCCAGATCAGCATACTTTTCAGTCTTGTAGATTTGAGCTGCCTCCATTCTGTTTTCATATGGCACCGTGAGCTCGATCATGATCAGCTGCTTGGTTGACTTAGAGTGGACTACTATGTCTGGTCTCATGCCACTCTTGCTGATGATTTCTGGGTGACTCTTCCATTCTGGGAGATCTGCAGTGCACTCCCAGTCATCTGCCCGTCCAGCAGACTCTGCCTGCATGTTTCGAGTGGCACTGTTGTTCTTGGCCATGATGTCAGTTTGTGTGGGTGTGTGTGTGCGAGGTGTGCGTGAGTGGTTGTGCGTGTCTGCTTTCCGTGTGTGCTGTGCGTATCTGCTTCCCCGTGCCTGAGTATGCGGTTTGTGTGCGTGTGTGTGTGTGTGTGTGTGTGTGTGTGTGTGTGTGTGTGTGTGTGTGTGTGTGTGTGTGTGTGTGTGTGTGTGTGTGTGTGGTGCGTGTGTGTGTGCGTGTGTGTGTGTGTGTGTGTGTGTGCGTGCGCGCGTGTGCGCGTGCGTGCGTGCGTGTTTTCGTTAGTCCTTGTATTGTAAAGCGCTTAGAGCTAATTTAGGATTTGCGCTATAGAAATATTCATTATTATTATTATTATTATTATTTGCTGCCTCCTGCCGTGAAGAATGTTGCGGGTACTTTTGGAGTCCTGATTCTCCCTTTTGTGGTGTTGGTACTGGCCCAGACTACTTGTACAATTTCTTTGAGCACTTGGTTGTGCCTCCATGTTACCTTCCTTGAGCCAGGGCTACTTTACATGAGCTTAGAACATGCTCCACTGTTTGTTTTTCATGGCAGAGGGGGCATGCAGGATCGTCTGTTTTCCCCCACTTCACCAGGTTTGCATTTGAGGGCAGAAGGTCATATGCAGATCTGAGAATGAAGCTGATCCTGAGAGGGGCCATGTGCCAAATGTCATTCCAAGTGAGACTTCTTTGGAGTGCATTGTCCCACGTTGTCCATTGCCCTTGCTGGCTCTGCTGGACTGCTTTTTGGAGTCTTTTTTGGTCTTCTTCTTTTCTCATCTCCTGAATCATCATGTCTCTTTTGGCTTTTCCTTTGGCCTTTGACCACCATTCAGTTTTGGTCACCCCCAGTCCTTGTCTGTTGGTCTGTGTGTGTCCTGTTATTTCTCTGATCTTGAGACTTTCTTTTGCAGAATCCATCGCCTCTTGAACTTTCCATTTTCTGCCTGTCTTCAGCTGGGGCTTGATTGCTTCTACCACCTTGTCTCCTGAGTCCTCCAGCATGCTTTGAAGTCTGATCTTCCCTGCTTTGTATTCCTCCAGGGTGGATTTCAGTGGTAGTTTCAGCTTTGCTTGGCGACAGTACAGCGCGATGTCAGTCAGACAGGGTGGGACACCAAGCCATTTCCTTGTGAACTTGTTGATTTTGGCTTCCATTGCCTCCACTGTGCTGGTGTCGTATATCATCAGAGGCCATAGGAGCTTTGGTATCAGCATGAACTGCAGACACCAGACCTTGTATTTGCCAGGGAGCCCACACTGGTCAATGGTCTCCAAGCCTTCTTCCGCCATCTGCTTGGTTTCTTTTGCTCTTTGTGTGTCTTTCAGCGTATCATCATACCATCTTCCAAGGCTCTTGACTGGTTCTTCTGTGACT
>CM031616.1:65836400-65841400 GCA_018398815.1 Conus ventricosus
AATGTTTCTTCTCGCGAAGTCAATTGGTATATTGTGTTATAAACAACTATTCTTCTTGTTCGCAGAACTTGGCCTCATTCTTCTTTTCTGCCACTGATATCTGGGAAATCTGTCAAAGGTACACCCATATAGCTGTCGGTTTCATAATTGAATATATGGGGCCTAAGAAACCGATTACAGGATCACGAATTTATTGAGTATACAACTGTTCTTTGATATTGTGAGTTTTACTGAAACCAAAACAGATTCATTACATGCATAGCTGACTTCCCATATTTCTTTTGATAGATTACTTTCTAGTTTTACTCAGTAAAAATAAAATCATTGTACCAATGGTGTGATGGAAAGACAGCCATATATAGATCATAGTATTCAGATAAAAATTCAGTTTTTCAAAACCCCGAACTGTAATAGTAGTTGTACCATTGTCAAGGAGCGTGAAACCTCTCACAAAAGGCATTAAACGTTTAGAGGCAAAGGAACGTTGTACGTAGTATACAAATAGGTAATAGACCAATTAACCAGGGTACCTTACCCATCGCACACGGCCGAACTGTGTGAAGGAGGCCGAAGTGGTCAGATGACAGATGACACCTAGGAGAGAGTTCGGACCTGCCCGGTGGCGAAAGGGGGAAGGGATGTAACCACTACGACCTCGGCGCTCCAAGTGAGCGCTAAATGCTCAGTCAGCTGAGGTTCTTTTGTAAACAGTCAGTGAAGAGTAGGAGTCTTGGATTCGTTCGGATGGTATTGCCATGGGTCACTGTGTTGGTTCTATTGTCAGGCTGGTTGAATGCGTGTGGAGGTTGTAGTAGCCCTCCTTAAGATAATTACTGTGTTAAGTGACCACCGAAGTCGGCGGGAAATTTCGATGTCCATCTGGTGCCAAGTGTTTGTTTGCTAATCAATTAGGTAGGGATGTGTGTAAATGCTGATGTGTGGGTGAATGTAGCGAATGGAGAATTCAGGGTACTTGTGAACTAGGGGTTTGAGAAGCAGCATGGACAAAGGCATGGCCCGAAGGGGAATCCTTTGTGTCCATCCCTATATAAACTGAGGGAGAACAACGTGCAGGGAGAACAACACCAGGAGAGAGAGAGAGAAGGCAGAGGAGAGAGAGAGAGGAGAGGAGTGAGCAGGACAGAGAAAGGGTCGAGAGAAACGTGGTCTGGAGATAGAAGAGACAGCAAGGTCTTAGAGTTAAAGACAAGCTGGAAGAGAAGGAAACTAAGTTTGAAGCCCAGAGGTGGGTGAAGACAGACAAACTGAAATTGAACCCAGAGGTGGGTGAAAGAGACGAAGAAGAAGAGTTCTACGTCGAGATCCCAGAGACGACCACGAAGACCCAGTCCTGAAACCTGGAGCCAGTCAACCAAGGGCGTCACCATCAAGCAGTGCTGAAGAAGACTTGAAGAAACTTGTTCAAGAACTGTGGTGTGGTGTGAAAGCGTGGTTGTGTGTGTGAAAACCTGGCCAGGTAAGAAGTCATTTTATTATAACCCGGGATTAGGAAGTATTGATCTTTTATGTTCTGATATTTCATTGTGTGTGATTTGATTGTTCATGATTAATTATAAGTAGCATAGAAATTGTATTTCTTGTTCTCAGTCGTGTTAGGAGAGAGACGAATGCGTGACATCCCATTCCCAGAGAGAGGCGAATGTTTGATGGGCGCATGAGTGTGCATATGCGTGTATGAGTGCAAAGATAACCTTGGTGTGTTAAGCCTGACTAATAATACATCAACTTAGTGCACTTAAGCAATACCATCACGATTTCCCCCGTCCTGGACAAAGATGTGGTTCAATCTATGAAAAAAAATGACACACTGGATATATTGAAATGTTTGAGTGGAAGCAGCATTTATTCCCCCTTGAAGTACCACGTGTGGTTCTGTCACTTGTTTTAAAGACATTGAAGCTAGCATTGTGCATCATAATCCTTGGGGCCGGAATAGCTCAGTGGTAGAGCGCCGGACTCGTAATCTTGGTGATCCTGGTGTTGCGGATTCGAATCCCCGCCGCAGAGCCGTTTCATTACAGGGGGAGTTTTCCCTCGGAGATAACATTGGTTCTGACTCCATTTCCCGTACAGTCCTTCGAATGAGACTATAAACCGAGGTTCCGTGTGTGAACGCACGCGCAACATCTTGTATGCACGTCAAATCCCATCACCAACTTTCGGAAGAGAAGGCCAGTTTGGCCGTTGGTATGGATGACACGTTACACATAGCATGCACTTTCCCCGAAGCTGGAGTATGGCTGCTTTAATGGCGGGATAAAAAAAGGGTCATACACACAAAACTCCACTCTCTTGGTTGGGTAGATGGGATTAATCCTTGCCTGTCTATACAGGGGTGTCCGCAGGAGTGTCAGCAGAAACAAAAAACAAAACAACGCGGAAAAAAAGAGACGATCGTGTCTTTAACAGGTGATTTTAATACCTATTCAAACCGATTTTCGAAATCAGGACTATGGTGTTAACAATAGTGATCGTTTCTTTTTTCTTGTATGGAACGATGTGACATTCATTTCTCAAAGATGCTCACATATGTGACGTCAACGTAAATTATGACGTCAACTTGAACTACATGACGAAAATAATAATTTTTGACGGAAGAAGAGAGCAAAAACTAATGGCCGAGGCTTAGGTGTCCAGCCTACTTCAATTTGTTTTAATCGTCATTTTCTCCGTAGTGTTACTATGTGGAGAGGCTGACTTTCAAGTCAGTAGTGCGTCGATGTTCACTGTATATGTGCGATACTTCTGATGACGGTACCAGCGAAATATGTACCAGGAAATTTATTTGTTATAAAAATGTTGTGAATGCTGTGTCGCCGAGAGTGACTTAAAACTTCTGCAAGAATGTTTATGTGCTCTAATTGTACCACCTCATGTGTGTCGGTGGGCTGAGTTTATTGATGTGAACATTGTAACATGAATACAGGGAGAAGCTAATTTTTGTTTTAGATCAACAATACGTCGAAGTTTATTGTGTTCTATGGGACTTTGCTGAAATCGTGTTCGTGGGGGATTCAATATTGATTGCTGTACCTTGTGAATCTGCAGTTCTTCTATGGTTTATTGTGCCCTGTGAATCTGCAGTTCTTCTGTGGTTTACTGTGCCTTGTGAATCTACAGTTCTTCTGTGGTTTACTGTGCCTTGTGAATCTGCAGTTCTTCTTCTATGGATTGCTGTGCTTTGTGAATCTGCGGTTCTTCTGATAGTTCAACGTGATTTATTGTGCTTGTTGTGTGGAGACCCAGTTTCTTCTTCTTCATCGCTTGTGTTTGTGAACGGCTGTGCTTATCAAGTGGGGACTTTGGTTATCCTTCTTTGTCTTCTTTTAGTGCTGTAGACTGTGGCTTGGGTTCTGCGGAACCGAGTGTGTTGATTGTATATGTGAGACACTGTGGACGTCGCTGGCGAGATCTGCGAGTGATATCAAGATATGTAATATGATACGCTAATATCTGATGATTGAAGTTCCTTTGCATTGATATCTTGATCTATATGCTATGTAGTGACATGTATTGATTTGTACCAATTCACATGAATGTATATTTTGATGGTTCAGGCAGCATAATTATAAAGAAAAAAAATCTAACTCGTGTGTTGCCTGGCTATCCATGTGCGCATGGTGTGGGTGTGTGTAGGGAATAATTATTACACGCATCCAAACTTTTGAGAGCGAGAGTCAGACAGCAAAACACGCACCGCACACCATCCGTAACAACATAAGACAGGCAGACCAAGGAAGCATGGCTACAGAATGCAATATTTGTGCACACCTCTCGTTCTTCAACGGCACAGCGGACAGTGATGCCAGCATAGGAAGATGTACAAGTAATTGGTGCCCTGCCTTTTATAATGGCCTGGGTTCATGTCATCATTTCTGAAGTGTTTTCCCTACACTCTAGAGAAGTTCGTTTATATACCTAGCACTTGCACACTCACACACACACGCACTCTTACCTGGTCAATCCAGACTCTGGCTTGGGGGTTTCGTCAGGATTCTTTCCCAAGCCCTTCACTGGCATGAACTACCAAGTTGAGTCTGGCACAGTCACCGTCTTTCTGTCAGTGTCTGGGCCCAGCAGTGAAACTGTCAAAGCCATCCTAGTTGTTGTAACCGTCTTTGGCTGTTCTGTCACAGTGCTAAGGCTAGACTGTCTCCTGTTAACTGGAGGCCCTAGCACTGGTCTGTCACTAGTGTAACTGTCAGCACGACGAAGCTGCTCCACTAACTTTACGTTAGTCCTAGCTGTTCCACTCCCTTCAAGTCCCAGAGTCGAACTCCCTAAACTAACAAGTTAGGTGGTCTGCTCTCTTCAAGGCCTAGTATCGTACTCCCTAAACTAACAACAAGTCAGCACGTCCGCTGTCTTCAGGCCTAGTGTCGTACTCCCTAAACTAACAACAAGTCAGCACGTCCGCTGTCTTCAGGCCTAGTGTCGTACTCCCTAAACTGACAACAAGTTAGCAGGTCCGCTCTATTCAAGGCCTAGCGCCGTACTGCCGGAGTTCGTCTGCTTGTTTACCTGACCGTCGGTGAACACTTCTCACGCGAGGTGCACTTCCGCTGAGCTCGCCTACGTGCGCAGAAACCGTGCGTCACTACATTTCTATCAACATGCTGTCCATTTCTTTTTCTCTCTTTATCATTTGATGCTGTGTTGTCGGATGTCCAATGACATTTAGTTTCCTCCTTAGAAACTCTATAAGTAAACTGTAATGGACATTGCAGGGAACGTTTTGTGACTTTGAAACCAATGTCGAGATGTCGATTCCGGCTTTCCGGAGGTCAGTTTAAAAACAAAAGTGGGATGAATCTAAAGCCGAATATTTTTAGGCAGAAATTGGTCGCACGGCATGTTGAAGAATGACAACATCTGCTTGATAGTGACAATATGTCAGTCACAGGTGTCAATTAAAAACTGACACACTTTCCTGTATTTATCGCTGCAGATACTATGGATGAAGTTAGAAAATGAAATGA
>CM031616.1:65848900-65863900 GCA_018398815.1 Conus ventricosus
CGTTATCATGGAGATGTAGAATTATTACTTTACTGTCTTGAAATGGACTTGGAGTGGATGAAATATTGACATTTAGAGAGATATGGCACAGAAAAATAGTTGCTACATGATATAATATATAACAACGTATGAGAAATGAATAAAGCCTGAATCGTAGTAAGCAAATACTAACAATCTATGAAACAGAAGTGAGGAATAAAACCACTATCAACTAATTCATGCGCAGCGCATGGCGAAACATCAGCTCCATCAGTATCACCAGACTGACACTGGAGAAATACATCAGCTCCATCAGTATCACCAGACTGACACCGGAGAAACACATCAGCTCCATCAGTATCACCAGACTCAGACACCAGAGAAATACATCAGCTTCATCACTGTCACCAGATTCAGACACCAGAGAAATACATCAGCTCCATCACTGTCACCAGACTCAGACACCAGAGAAATACATCAGCTTCATCACTGTCACCAGACTCAGACACCAGAGAAATACATCAGCTTCATCACTGTCACCAGACTGACACTGGAGAAATACATCAGCTCCATCAGTATACCAGACTCAGACACCAGAGAAATACATCAGCTTCATCACTGTCACCAGACTCAGACACCAGAATAATACATCAGCTTCATCACTGTCACCAGATTCAGACACCAGAGAAATACATCAGCTCCATCACTGTCACCAGACTCAGACACCAGAGAAATACATCAGCGTCATCACTGTCACCAGATTCAGACACCAGAGAAATACATCAGCTCCATCACTGTCACCAGACTCAGACACCAGAGAAATACATCAATCCATCACTGTCACCAGATTCAGACACCGGAGAAATACATCAGCTTCATCACTGTCACCAGACTCAGACACCAGAGAAATACATCAGCTTCATCACTGTCACCAGCCTGACACTGGAGAAATACATCAGCTCCATCAGTATCACCAGACTCAGACACCAGAGAAATGCATCAGCTCCATCACTATCACCAGACTGACACTGGAGAAATACATCAGCTTCATCACTGTCACCAGACTCAGACACCAGAGAAATACATCAGCTTCATCATTGTCACCAGATTCAGACACCAGGAAATACATCAGCTCCACCACTGTCACCAGACTCAGACACCAGAGAAATACATCAGCTTCATCACTGTCACCAGATTCAGACACCAGAGAAATACATCAACTCCATCACTGTCACCAGATTCAGACACCGGAGAAATACATCAGCTTCATCACTGTCACCAGATTCAGACACCAGAGAAATGCATCAGCTCCATCACTATCACCAGACTGACACTGGAGAATACATCAGCTTCATCACTGTCACCAGACTCAGACACCGGAGAAATACATCAGCTTCATCACTGTCACCAGATTCAGACACCAGAGAAATACATCAGCTCCATCACTGTCACCAGATTTAGACAAACATTGACCTGAGTCGGACTCAGTTTGTGTCAGTTGCATGTGAACGACAGATGTTCACAGAAACCGAAAGTCCGTCCATTTTGTAATCGTCTTGAGACTTACCCTCACTTCTTGTGTGTTTTGTCCATGGCACCACTCCTTAAGATAAAAAGAAAATGTTTGAAATATTGCAGCACTCCAGCCGAACAAACAGTGTCATATTTGCTTCAGCATCAAGATGTGAAATGCTTAAGAGACATTGCAATGGACAGCTTTTATGCTTTAGAATGACGTCGAAAAATGGCTAGCTCTGTAACCTTTTAATGGGAAGTGGACTTTTGCAGTTTGCTTCAGCGTGCAATGTTAAAATTTGGAATTACGCTTCTTACTTTTGGGCAAAGTCATTTCTGTGAACAATTCGAATTTCCCAGTTCTCTCTCTCTCTCTCTCTTCTCTCTCTCTCTCTCTCTCCTGTCTCTGTCTCTCTCTCTGTCTCTGTCTCTCTCTGTCTCTGTCTCTCTCTCTCTCTCTCCCTCCCCCTCCCTCTCTCTCTCTCTCCTCTCTCTCTCTCTCTCTCTCTCTCTCTCTCTCCTCTCTCTCTCTCTCTCTCTCTCTTAGGCCGATATCCTTTATTTATTAGAAATTATATTAAATGTGTGAGATACTGGCTAAAACTAACTCGACTTCCAGTAAATCGTATATGCAGACAGGCATATGAAATGCTTTTCAGACAAATGGAAATAGGAGTGTACAATTGGGTGTCGGACGTTAAAAAGGTTTTAACAGAAAATGGATTTGGCATTGTTTGGATTGCACAAGGGTAGGTAGTGAGAAAATGTTTTTGTTTGAATTTAAGCAGCGACTGATTGATTGTTTTAAGCAAAACTGGCACTCCACTGTGGTTGAAAATGATAAATACAGCTGGTACTATTCCTTTAAAGATTCATTATATCCTGAAAAATATCTTGGCGTAATAACTAATAAATGGCATTGGGACTCACTTGTCAGATTTAGAACAAGAACCTTAGGTTTATATTCATATAAATGGTAGTTTACTTCAGATTCGACCATGAGTTCGGTATGCCCGTTATGTTCGAATGGTTTCGAAGATGAGATGCATTTCTTATTCGATTGTTGTGAATATAATGAATTACGAAACACAAGTAGTCTGTTTACTAAATACTACGCGCAAAGACATAACATAAGAAAAATACTGACATCAGAAAATGAAGACATTATTAGATCACTTGCTGCGTTCATTGCGAAAGCAAATAATATTAGGAAGAAAAAATTAGATTCGCTGAACAATTAAGTAATGGGGGAAAACAAGTGTAGGTTAACAATTCTTCAGTCATTATAGTAATGACTTGGCAAAGATTTGAGCTTAAAAAAAAAATTAAAAAAATAGGGGGAATATATTATAAATAATGGGAAACCCTTCACTAGCTGCATGAGGGAACCATTGTAAACCCTCTCGAGGACAGATCTATTTGTATTGCCTGCTCCTTAGATTGTTAGTTATCAGATTATTTATCATGAAAATGTAACTCTGCTAGTTATCTATTGTGTGTTATTGTTGTGCTGAAAGGAAAAGATAATAGCTGTCACTAACTGTTGATTCATAGGTCGGTTGTCGAAGATTACGACCCAGTACTAATGGATGTTTTTACAAAGCTGTTTGATTTTGCATTTATCTTCGGTTATCGCCAGTTGTAATTTTGCATTTTGATTTATGATTGCGCTTCCTTGGCATTAGAGCCGAAAGAGCTATTGCCAATAAATTCTTGTCATTGTCATTGTCTCTCTCTCTCTAACTGGCAGACTGCATCTCATAGAAGATCCAAGTCAAGGCTGGTTTGCACAATTCTCAGCTGATGTCAACACTTCTTCGTGACTGACAACGCATGGCTTGTAAAACATTAGAGCTGACCACTCTGACTGCTGACACCTTTTCACCTCCTTTGCATCCTTACCTGGATCCCCAAGCATAGGCTCAAAGATCTACCCATATATTTCATGCTGTTTACATCATGATTTTAGTTTTCCAGCAACTTGTTTCCTAGCCGCACTTCCTTTTCGTTTTACTTTCCTACCCTTCGCTGGGTGAATTAGGGTGCTGTTAGATTCTTTTTTCTTTTTTTTTAACTCTTGGTGGTGAGAATACTACAGAATTATAGACCGTGGTAGGTCTCCATTTGATGCCAAGAGAGCACAGACACAGTGAGCCGTGCCTCCCTGATGAGTCCGATCCAGCGGACGAAAGGCCTCGGCGGAAGCAGTATGAATGGTTCGGTCTCCAAGGTGGATTATGACGGTCGCCATATGCTGCTAGTGGAGGGTTTTTATATTTGTAATATATTTTTCTGATTTTTTTCAATTTCATTTTCTCTCCTTTCCCCGTTACCCCCCCCCCCCCCCCCCCCTACCACCCACCTTTCTTTGTTTCATTTTATCATCTTTATCAAATCATTAATGTAACGACGGAGGAATTGACAGCCATGCACCTGTGTCCCCCCCCCCCCCCACTACAAAATTGTCACACACACACACACACACACACACACACACACACACACACACACACACACACACCACACACATCTATATATGTATATGTATATATATATGGAGAGAGAGAGAGAGAGAGAGAGAGAGAGAGAGAGAGAGAGAGAGAGAGAGAGAGAGAGAGAGAGAGAGATATTCCTCACTACCCCCTTCATTCAATACTCTTGACATAACGGTTGTAATGTTTCAGTGACTTATGACATAATGGTTCTTCCCTCACTTCCTCCTCCTTCATTCAATACTCATGACGTAACGGTTCTGATTTTTTTCCCCAGTGACTTATGACAGAACGGTTCCAGTTTTTCAGTGACTTATGACATAACAATTAGGCTTTTTCAGTAAGACACAGTATTTTATACATTATACGCCTAATGACATGATGGTGATAGTTTCTAAGAGACCTGAAATAATGGTTATACTTTTTTCAGCGTCTTAATTCCTCACAGCATGTTCTTCTAGTTTTTAATGTTATACTCTTTGCAGGCTGCTCTGGTGTGCCACTGGATTATTCTGCTTTTGAACCCGTGGTGGTGAGAAGAGTTCAGAATGGTAAACTATGGCGCATCTCCATTTGATGCCATCATATGATATAATACACAAATACCCACATGCATACACACACACACACACACACACACACACACACACACACACACACACACACACACACACACACACACGTGTCCTACACCTGGAGCCGTCGTTACCTTTAGCCAGTATCAACAACAGACATTTTTCCTGCCCCAATGAAATGGTGAAACACAACAACAGATACATGAACATTATATGGACATCAGGAAGGGCGGAAGACGGAGTGTTCCATGCTTTTTACCCGCAGGCTGGACTTCAGCAAACTTCAGCATCAGCGTGGATGCCAGAAGGAGGGCGATTCTCAGATTCATGGTGGAACTGTGCTCTGCAGACAGAAAACAACGACGTCACTCGTACAAAGCTTCTCCTCTTGATACGTCATTGATGCAGTCTTCTTACATTGCGTCATTGTGCGGTCTTTCTCATGTTGAGTCAATAATGATGCAGCCTTTCTCTGCTGTGTCACTGTCGCCAGTCTGTCCATGCTGTCTCCTGGCTGCTGTCTTGTTGTTGTTGTTGTTGTTGTTGTTGTTGTTGTTGTTGTTGCTGTGTCACTGTCGCCAGTCTGTCCATGCTGTCTCCTGGCTGCTGTCTTCTTGTTGTTGTTGTTGTGTCACTGAGGCGGTATTCTTATGACGTGTCACTAGTGGAGGTCTTCTTCAAGGTTCGTCACCAGTGCAGTTTTCTTTGTGCTGTGTCTGGGGTAGTCTTCCGTTAGTTGTGTCACTGGTGCACAATCTTCTTGTACTAGAGTCACTGGTGCAGTCGCTATCCATCTCTCTCTCTCTCTCTCTCTCTCTCTCTCTCTCTCTCTCTCTCACACACACACACACACACACATACACAACCCTTAGGATTACCAGTTTACACCAGTTTACAACACCAAACTCTCCCCTCCCCCCCCCCCCCCTCCCGTCCTCCTCAACCCCCTTCTCCTCTTGCTCCCTTCCCGCTGTCTGTGTGTCTGGCTTACTTTCCTCCACGCCAGCATGATGACATGACGCAGCTCTGACCACAACGTGGTAAAGAATTCTGACGTCACTGTAGCGTGCCTCGTCATCACCCCTCCTCCTTCTCCTTCCCCCCTTTTCATCTGATAATACATGCAGCGACTGCTTGTGGACGGGTCATTGTTTTTCTTTTCTCCACCAACCCATGCCATCACAAAGAACACCGGTAGTCATGACACTCCTTCACCTATTTTGTGATGGACTCTGTATAACTTCGTTTCGTTCAAATGCTAGCGACCCGCCAAGAGAAACGTGGACAAACGAGTCACAAGACAAAACACGACGCGTTTCGACCTCTTAGGTCTTCTTCAGGCGAGACACAAACAAAATAGGACAATGAAAATGAACGACTTTTCACCAGCGAAAATCAGTATACAATGATCGAAAGACGTACACAGCGATAGCAATTGTACACATTGATGACGTAAACAAAAACACAAAACAACGAAGGGTAGCAGTCAGTATGAATCAAAATAGATCCAGTTGCAAAGTGAGACGACTACAGGCGGAAATCTCAACAAATCTGAAACAAATCCTAGCGAACCGCCAAGAGAAACGTGGACGTTGGCGAAAAATTCGTTCATTTTCATTGTCCTATTTGTTAGTGTCTTGCCTGAAGAAGACCTAAGAGGTCGAAACGCGTCGTGTTTTGTCTTGTGACTCGTTTGTCCACGTTTCTCTTGGCGGTTCGCTAGCATTTGTTTAAGATTGGTTTAGATTTTCGCCTGCAGTCGTCTCACTTTGCAACTGGATTCGTTTCGTTCGCTCAAGCCATCAGCTCCCACTGGAGCGAAGGCCATCAACAACAATCCGCCAGCGCGCCCTGTCCTGAGCTGCCCTTTCCAATTCTCTCCAGGTGAATCCCGCTCTCTTCTTCTCTGCATCCAAGTCTCTCCTCCATGAATTCCTAGGTCTTCCCCTTCTCCTCTGTCCCTGTGGGTTCCAGCGCAGCAGAGCATGTCGCGTCATGTCGTCGATGGGCTTCCTCAGTGTGTGGCCTATCCAACGCCATTTTCCTCTTTTTCACCTCTTTCTCCGCAGGGAGTTGATGTGTCCGCTCACACAGTTCCACAATTCCTGATGGTGTCTGGCCAGTGGATCTGAAGTCTCTGTCGGAGGCAGCCGTTCATGAATGTCTGTATTTCCCTGGAGATGGTCTGTGTTGTTCTGCACGTCTCGGCGCCATACATGAGTACTGACTTGACATTAGAGTTAAAGAGTCGTATCTTGGTTCGTCTGCCGACAAGCCTGGAGGTCCAGATGTTCTTTAACTGACGAAAAGCTATCCACGTAACTGTGTTTACTAGCATAAAGTCTGAGGACTGTCAAGATGTTAGAGATGGTCGTCTCTGTCTGATCCCAGCTACACCATGTCAGCCTGCGCATGTTGGGAAGTGACTGTCTCCTTTCAGATGATCTCCCCCCCCCCCCCCCCCGCCCCCCTGTTTGACTACTTCTCTCCCAATCCCTTTCTTCCCATGATCAATGATCACTGGCTGTCCATGTTCCAGTGTCAGCGTGCCAATCACAACACAGGCGTTAGAGGTATTGTGGGGTAGCTTAACCTTCTCACATGATCCAGTTACAAAGTGAGGCGACTGCAGGCGGAAATCTAAACAAATGTTAAATGTTAGTGATAGAACACCCCCAAAACAACAACAACAACAACGAAAACAACAACAAAAACGTAGACAAACGAATCACAAACAAGTCACAAACAAGTCACAAACAAGTCACAAACAAGTCACAAACAAGTCACAAACAAGTCACAAACAAGTCACAAACAAGTCACAAACAAGTCTTGTCATTCGTTTGTCGACGTTTTTTGTTTGTTTGTTTTTTGCTTTTTTTTTTTTTCGGTGCGCTGTACATTTAACTTTTTTTTTTTTTTTTAAATGAGAGAACAAGTCCAAGATCTCCGCTGGTCTACTATAGGCCATAAGATTGAACACCGTTGATTTTCAAAGGGTAAAACTCAACAATGGTGTATGCTAGAGAGAGGGGGAACGTTCATCTTTCCTACTCTGAGACCCCGTGTCAAGTTTCACTGGTTGTGTGGCGTAAGAAATGTATATTGAAGCTAGGTTTCAAAGCCTTGCTGGTATTATGCTGTGTGTTTTTACAGTACAACTTTATCTTAAACGAGGAAGGGAGCGCATTAAACAACAAATAAATAGGGTAAGTCTTGCTCCCATGATGAAATAATGACAGGCCCATAACTCCAAACAAATACTGCTTATGACACCAAATCGCCCAGCAGAAATGACAACACAGAGCTCACAGAACATACAGAACAAACAAGCAGACATTCACACACAAAAGGTATGATCCAAGCCTTCCTATACCTGTACCCTGAAACATCTACACAGCAAGAAAACAACTGCAGAAATGAACAAATACAAATGAACATTCGATTCTAGACTGACAGAGCTTTTTCCATCTTGAATATAGTGAAACAAACCCACGGACAGACAGCAACAAAGACAGCTAGTCTCAGAGACAGGAGAGAAGTTAACACTAAATTAGCAAACAAGTGGGGTAACTCTTGCTCCCATAATGAACTAATTACAGGCCCATAACTCCAAACGAATGCTGCTTGCGATACCAGATCGCCCAGGAGATATGATCATACAGAACAAGCCAGAGGACACCCCCCCAAAAAAAAAAACTGGATGCCCCAAGCTTGCCATATACCCTGTATCTGACAGTTCTACAGAGCAACAACCACTGACAAAATGCACAAATACAAATTAACATTATTCAAGACAGACCCAGCCTTTTCAGTCTTGAATATAATAATAACGATAATAATAATAATGATAATGATTATTTATGGCGCTTAATCTAACATCATAAGCCCTAAGCGCTTACAAACACAGAAAAGGTTAAGAAGAAGAAAAAAAAAACCCAAAAAAAGCAACAACAACAACAGCCTAAATGAAACCAGTAACAAGATGAAATCGCAATAAGTACCATACACCTACAAACAAGGGTGCACATTAACACACACACACACGTACACACACACACACACACACACACACACACACAACACACACACACACACACGTACACACACACACACACACACACACACATACACACACACACACGTACACACACACACACACACGCACACACACACACACACACACACACACACACACACACACACACACACACACACACACACACACACACACACCCATATTCAACAAACACGCAGTTGTGCAGTAACAAATGCAGGGGGCCTCCGTTTGATTGGTATGAAAGAAAGTCTAGACGAGACAGGGAAGTAAACAGTAAATAACAAATAGGTAGAGCAACTCTTGCTCCCATAATGAAATCATTTCAGGCCCATAACTCCAAACAAATCCTGCTTCTCACATCTTAATCACCAAGCACAAATGACCACACAGAGCTCACAGGACAAACAAAGAGACATTCCTCCAAACTTTTGTTCCAAGCTTGCGCATATACCCTGCACCCAATACATCTACACAGCAACAAAGCTTGGGAAATAAACAAAATGCAAATGAACATTTATCAAAACTGGACAGCCGTTTTGGCCTGCCTTGAAGAAAGTGAAACGAACACATGGACGAACGGTGACAGATAAGGTGACCTCAGTTTGATGTGGTATGATAGGAAATTTACATGAGGCGAAAAAAAAAGGAAACAGTAAATAGCATTCCAAATTTCCACGCTGTACCGATACAACTCGCTGTAGACTGCAACGGACACAAACTTGCTATACACTGCAACTGGTACAACCATGCTATATACTGCAACAGACACAAACTTGCTATATATACAATGGACACAAACTTGCTATATACTAAAACAGACACAAACCTTCTATATACTACAACGGACACAAACTTGCTATATACTACAACGGACACAAACCTGCTATACACTACAACGGACACAAACCTGCTATATACTACACGGACACAAACCTGCTATATACTACAACGAACACAAACCTGCTATATACTACAACGGACACAAACCTGCTATATACTACAACAGACACAAACCTGCTATATACTACAACGGACACAAACCTGCTATATACTACAACGGACACAAACCTGCTATATGCTACAACGGACACAAACCTGCTATTATACTACAACGGACACAAACCTGCTATATACTACAACGGACACAACCTGCTATATTTCTACAACGGACACAAACCTGCTATAATTATGCTACAACGGACACAAACCTGCTATATACTACAACGGACACAAACCTGCTATTACCTGCTATATACTACAACGGACACAAACCTGCTATATACTACAACGGACACAAACTTGCTATAATTATGCTACAACGGACACAAACCTGCTATATAGTACAACGGACACAAACCTGCTATATACTACAACGGACACAAAACCTGCTATACATTACAACGAACACAAACTTGCTATAATTATGCTACAAACGGAAACAAACCTGCTATATACTACAACAGACACAAACCTGCTATATACTACAACGGACACAAACCTGCTATATACTACAACGGACACAAACCTGCTATACACTACAACGGACACAAACCTGCTATATACTACAACGGACACAAACCTGCTACATACTACAACGGACACAAACTTGCTATAATTATGCCTACAACGGAAAAAACCTGCTATATACTACAACAGACACAAACCTGCTATATACTACAACGGACACAAACCTGATATATACTACAACGGACACAAACCTGCCATATACTACAACGGACACAAACCTGCTATATACTACAACGGACGTACACAAACCTGCTATATACTACAACGGACACAAACCTGCTATATATTACAACGGACACAAACCTGCTATATACTACAACAGACACAAACCTGCTATATACTAAAACGGACACAAACCTGATATATACTACAACGACACAAACCTGCTATATACTACAACGGACACAAACCTGCTATATACTACAACGGACACAAACCTGCTATAATTATGCTACAACGGACACAAACCTGCTATACACTGCAAACGAATACAGCCCTCTTACGCTGTCGAACTGCACGGTACGCTCACCCAACGACAGGCACACAAAGGGCGGCCGCTGCGACAACAAGCCAGCCTCGTGTGAATGCCTGAGTAACTTACACCTGGTTTTAAAACAACCACAACTCTTCCACACACACACACACACACACACACTACCACACCCACATACGCTCTCTCCTCTATTTCTCTCTGTCTCTGTCTCTCTTTCTGTCAAACACACACACACACACACACACACACACACACACACACACACACACACCCCACACACACATTACACACACACTTTTCTCTCTCTCTCTCTCTCCCCTGTCACACACACACACACACACAGAGACTCTCTCACTCACACACACACACACACACACACCACACAACACACACCACACACACACACACACACACACACTCTCTCTCTCTCTCTCTGTCACACACACACACACCACAACACACACCACACACACACACACACACACAACACACACACACACACAGACTCTCTCACTCTCACACACACACACACACACACACACACACACACACACACACACACACACCTCTCTCTCTCTCTCTCTCTCTCTCTCTCTCACACACACACACACACACACACACACACACACCACACTCTCTCTCTCTCTCTCTCTCTCTCTCTCTCTCCTTTCTCTCTCTGTCACACACACCACACACACACACACACACACACACACACACACACACACACACACACTCTCACTCAACACACAAAACACACACACACACACACACACACACACACACACACACACACACACACACACACAGAGACTCTCTCTGTCTCACTCACACACACACACACACACACACACACACACACACACACACACACACACACACACACACACCACACACACACACACTGAAAAACCAGAGGAGGGAGGTGAGCCTGAAATCAGTCCCATTACTTCACAGCGAAAGCTTCTTGACGTCCAATCGACTTCAGTTTCACAGCCACCTCTTTCTGGATCTGTCAAGGCAAGAGAGTAGCAGGCCAGTAGAGCATGTCATGGATAAGATGGTTGTTAGCGACATGGGGTGCAGAACCCGAGAACTATGGGGTGTCGTGCATACAAAGGTTACTTCCCATTTGGTCTACTCCCATTTCGCCTACTCAGAAATGTGTGAGCACGACTTGGCCTAACGGCCTTCGTTCATTCGTCCTTCGTCCTCTCTCGGGCTTCGCCCTACTCTAATCTAAAGACCATCGATTCTGCTTTGGAGTAGACTGGGACACTGGTTACGCCAGGGGGGAGCCTTGCAGTATGGTCAGTATGGAAATAGACGAAATGGGAGTAGTAGACGAAATGGGAGTAGACGAAATGGGAGTAGACCAAATGGGATGACACCCATACAAATGGGGACGGGGCTGTTTAGGGGTGGGAGGGGAATGGAAGAGAGAGAAAGGAGACGGGGGAAGGAGAGAGACAGGAAGGTTGCAAAGAGGAGAAGGAGGGAGGGAGGGGGGGGGGGGGAGGTACTGATCTTGGGGTGGGGGTGGGGTGCGGGGGGGTAGGGCTGGGGTGGGGTGGGGTGGGGGGTGGGGGTGGGGGCGGGGGCTTTTCTCATCTCGCACTGAACTTAGGGTGGGGTTGGGTGGGGTTTGGGGGGTGGGGTGGGGGTGGGGGTGGGGGAGCCATCTCGCCTTGCTCTGGTCGGGTGGAGGTGAGGGTGAAACAGCAACAAGGGTGGCGTGACTTTACACACGAACCAGCGAGGAAGCAAGAAATGACAGCACACACTTCTTTTCGCTTGGAGCTGGACTCTCTGGGCTTGGGTGATGGTGACCTTCCCTGCCGTTCTGTCTGTGAGTTTGACTGGATCGAAAGCGTTGTCTTAAGACTGAAGTTGGAAAAAGAATCAACGCAAGAAGAAGAGAAGAAGAAGAGAAGAAGAAGAAAGAAAAAGAAGAAAAACAAGAAGAATAACAACACACACACACACACGCGCGCGCGCCCACACACACATACAACTCACACACACACACACACACACACACACACACACACACACACACACACACACACACCACTCACTCACTCACACACACCACACACACACAACACACACACACACACACCACACACACACCACACACACCACACACACAACACACATACACACACAACACACACACACACCACTCACACACACACACACACACACACACACACACACACACACACATACATACACACACTGACACAAATACTGGCATAACCACATGTCTAAACTTCACAACAGAACATCTCACACACACACACACACACACACACACACACACACACACACACACACACACAACACACACACACACACACACAACATACAACACACACTGACACAAATACTGCATACCACAGTCAAACTTACACAAACAAGCACACATCACACACACACACACACACACACACACACCACAACCACACACACCACACACACACACACACACACACTGACACAAATACTGGCATAACCACATGTCTAAACTTCACAACAGAACATCAAAACCACACACACACACACACACACACACACACACACACACACACACACACACACACACACACACACACACACACACTGACACAAATACTGGCATATCCACATGTCTAAACTTCACAACAGAACATCACACACACACACACACACACACACACACACACACACACACACACACACACACACACACACAACACACACTGACACAAATACTGGCATAACCACATGTCTAAACTTCACAACAGAACATCACACACACACACAACACCACACACACACACACACCACACACACACACACACAACCACACACATCACACACACGACACAAATACTGGCATAACCACATGTCTAAACTTCACAACAGAACATCACACACACACACACACACACACACACACACACACACACACACACTGACACAAATACTGGCATATCCACATGTCTAAATTTCACAACAGAACAATGGACGACAGTGTAAGACAACAAAGAGCAGGACTGTGTAAGACAACAAACTCCTCTGCAGTGACGTAGAGTGGATGACCTTTGCCCTTAGCTGTCTCAAACCACTGACAAGAGCCCCTGGTCATTGCCGCTGTACTCTGGATGTTTGGCCAAAAAAAAAAAAAAGAGAGAGAGAAAGCGAAAAGAAAACAAACAACCCCCCAAAACAAACAAACAAACAAAACCCCTGCAGTTGCTTAAGGAAAACCCATTTCCCATCTTTAATGAGCAAATTGACCCACTTGGCCTCCCTATATATATATATAACAAACTAATAAATTCCAAGGATAAGCACCGAGCACCGTTCCAGCAACTTACAGAGCAGCTTGGTGTTGCAATGACTGCAAGAAATATTGAATTATAAACAAAGCTTGCTCTTATGTCTTAGATTGAAGAAATAGGGGGAGATAAGCATTCATATCTGCAGTGGTAGATGATTCTGCCTAACTAACAGTATGTGCTTGAGTGGGTGAATGGGGAGGAAAAAAAATGCTTCTCACAATGAACCTTCAGCAAGCTTATAGTCTCCAAGGGGAGACACCCTCCAATAGGGAGGGAAACTCACTAACATATAACTCCTGGTCATATACCGATATTTCGAAACTTGGTGGTTTCTCCTCAGTGACCGCGGAAAGCGGTAATTTGACTCTCTGGCTTTCAGTTTAAGAAGAATGCATCCAGAAAGGCTGGTGTGCAATACCGTAGTATTTGTTGAGTTTTCAAAAAGCAACAAGGTCACTAAGAAGCAAAGAAATCATGAAAGAGCAAAACAAGCTACATTTTCTTGTGAAAAGTAGAAAAATATAAAAGATATCCTCTTAAGACACAAGTGCTGAGGGCCAGTTCTGGAATGAATCCGCAAGGGACTAAAATACAACAACTAATAAATTCAAGGATAAGTACCGAGCACCGTTCCAGCAACTTACAGAGCAGCTTGGTGTTGCAATGACTGCAAGAAATTTTGAATTATAAACAAGCTTGCTCTTATGTCTTAGATTGAAGAAATAGGGGGAGATAAGCATTCATATCTGCAGTGGAATGATTCTGCCTAACTAACAGTATGTGCTTGAGTGGGTGAATGGGGAGGAAAAAAAATGCTTCTCACAATGAACCTTCAGCAAGCTTATAGTCTCCAAGGGGAGACACCCTCCAATAGGGAGGAAACTCACACATATACTCCTGTCATATACCGTATTTCGAAACTTGTTTCTCCTCATGACCGCGAAAGCGTAATTTGACTCCTCTGCTTCAGTTTTAAGAAGAATGCAATCCAGAAAGGCTGGTGTGAATACCGTAGTATGTTGTTGAGTTTTCA